>SJYV01040274.1:1168260-1201493 GCA_006410875.1 Neotragus pygmaeus
AGTTTTTAAAAGGTGATGGGCAGATGAAATTGAAGGACCCAGAGAGGGCCCCAGTCTCCAGATCTCTGGGCTCCGTTTGTTCTGAGGCTGTTTGTCGCAGGGAGGCACCTGAAGATTCTGGTTCTTCTAGGTCTGCAGCTCGCCCTCAATGACCTGTGAAAGCCACTGAGGAAGAGGCTTTTGGGGTAGCCAAGGAGCCAGGGGATTCAATCCAGAGCTGGTATCTTTAGATGGGTCCATTGCGGGCTCTTTTTTTGAAAAAGGAACCCACCCCCACTTTCTCCAGATATTTTCTAAATTTCTAGTATGTAAAGCCTGCCTCTCTCCCTCCCCCAGAAAATCTGAGGAACATTTTTTTCCAATTCCTCTTTTAAATTTTCACTTCTTGGGCTTCTGTGGTGACTCAGTGGTAAAGAATCCACCTGCCAATGCAGGAGACACAGATTCGATCCCTGGTCCAGGAAGATCCCACATGCTGCAGAGCAACTAAGGCCTAAGCCTGTGCTCTAGAGCCTGTGCTCTAGAGCCTGGAAACTGCAATTACTTAGACCAAGTGCCGCAGCTACTAAAGCCTGCAAGCCCTAGAGCCTGTGCTCTGCAACAAGAGAAGCCTCCGCACTGAGAAGCCTGCACAACACAACTAGAGAAAAGCCTGCACAACAACCAAGACCCAGCACAGCCAAAAATAAATACGATTATAAAAGACAAGTTTTCACCTTTTAAAGAATACTGATTTTGAAGACCTAAGCCCTTGCTTTGCAGTGATTTTTGTATATATTTGCAGATTCTAACCAACCCCAGCTATCACTTCATGGACAGTGCATTGTATAAAGATGTCATCTTGGTGGCCTGGGACCCAGCTCCTTATTCTGCAAATCTTAACCTGGTGAGTATTTCCTTGGTGCCCCGACCCTTGACGGTCAGACGGTGCCTTTGACTGATACATAACAGGAAGAAGTCAGGGACTGAACTTGGACAGGCGGAATGAAACTGATCATAGGCACTAATTAAACTCATGTGTGCTCATACTGTTTGACTCCCAGCTGCAGTAGCTTCATGGTGAGCATCAACCCTCTAACGATAAAGTGTTTTTGTTCTGGAGGACTTAAAAAAATGAAACGTACAACATCTAGATGCTAGGAAAGTCCTAGTCATACCGGAAATTGGACTGCTTACATGCTGAATTTTTCCATTGTAGGACGATTACATCACCTTCCCATTTGTTAAAAGATATTTTGAAATAAATGGGAAGTTCTTCGTGGCACAGGCTAAGCTTTGTGACTCCACAACTCATTATTGTTGAAGTGGAGCCTGTCACATGTTTTTCCTGAGTGTGCAGCTCTTTGGCTTTGGCCTCCAAACCTTCTTAATCTTATACAAGAGAGGATAAACAAGATTATTCAGTTCAGTTCAGTTACTCAGTCCTGCCTTTGTGACCCCTAGGGCACACAGGGTTCCCTGTCCATCACCAACTCCCAGAACCTACTCAAACTCATGTCCATCCTGTCTGTGATGCCATCCAACCATCTCATCCTCTGTCGTCCCCTTCTCCTCCCGCCTTCAATCTTTCCCACCATCAGGGTCTTTTCCAATGATTTGGTTCTTCTCATCAGGTGGCCAAAGTAATGGAGTTTCAGCTTTAGCATCAGCCCTTCTGAAGAATGTCTGGGGGAGGTGTGGGTCGGCAGTGGCCTGCTGCAAGGTCTGAGGCACTGAGTTCAGCAGTGCCTGCATGGAACCTTTTGAAGGAGGTCACCATTATCTTCATTACCTCCACCATAGTTTGGCCTCAGGTCAAGCAACAGGGAGGGAACACAGCCCCAATCAGCAACAGAAAATTGGATTAAAGATTTACTGAACATGGCCCCACCCATCAGAACAAGACCCAGTTTCCCCCTCAGACCTTCTCTCCTATCAGGAAGCTTCCATAAGCCTCTTATCCTTATCCATCAGAGGGCAGACAGAATGAAAACCACAATCATAGTCAACTAACCAAACTGATCACATGGACCACAGCCTTGTCTAACTGAATGAAACTATGAGCCATGCTGTGTAGGGCCACCCAAGCTGGATGGGTTGTGGTGAGAGTTCTGACAAAATGTGGTCCACTGGAGAAAGGAATGGCAAATCACTTCAGTATTCTTGCCTTGAGAACCCCATGAGCAGTATAAAAAGGCAAAAAAAAACAAGATTCTTGCCAGCCAGCAAAATTTAAGGGAGTGGGCTTCCCAGGTGGCTCAGGGGTGGAGAATCCACCTGCCAATGCAGAAGACATGGGTTTGATCTCTAGTCCCAGAAGATCCCACATGCCACGGAGCAACTAAGCCCCTGAGCCACAACTACTGACCCTGTGCTCTAGAGGCTGGGAGCCACAACCACTGAGCCCAGGTGTTGCAGCTACCGAAGCCCAGGTGACCTAGAGCCCGTGCCCCACAAGGAAAGCCACCTGGATGAGAAGCCCGAGCACCACAGCTGGAGAGTAGCCCCTGCTCCCCGCAGCTAGAGAAAGCCTATGCATAACAACAAAGACCCAATACAGCCAAAAGTAACCTGTTGTTGCTCAGTCGCTAAGTCACGTCCAACTCTTTGCTACCCCATGAACTGCGGCACGCCAGGCTGCTCTGTCCTTCACCATTTCCCAGAGTTTGCTCAGACTCATTTCTATTGAATCATTGGTGCCATCCAACCATTTCATTCTCTGCCACCCCCTTCTCCTCCTGCCCTCAGTCTTTCCCAGCATCAGGGTCTTTTCCAATGAGTTGGGTCTTTTCCAGTGAGTCAGCTCTTTATTTGAAAAAACACATCTATAAGAGAATTACATCCACGGCCTCTGTACTTTGGGGAAGCCTGGCATGAAAAGCCACTCTACTTGTTCTGAAAGGGGGCTAGGAAGATGAGCTGCACTTTATCCCCATGAGCAATGCTGTAAGCTGTGCCACTGGCTGTCGACTTGTTCTCCGTGACCCCAGAGGATGCCAGCTTCCTCCAATGAAGATGGGAACAGATTTCAGCCCTACCGGGGGATAACTTTCCAAAGGAGCCGCCCATGGTGGACTATCCCTCTGGAAGAAGCATTCTGTCACCGTGCATTCTGAGACAGAGGCTGAACACACACCTGGCATGACTATAACTATTCTCACCCAGGAGTCCACATCAGCATCTCCTGAAGTCTTATCCCGCACATCTCCAAAGCCCCGTTCCCAGGAATCTGGCCGTATCCAGCCTCCACCTGTAATTTTGAAAGAGCTCGCTAATCAATTCTCACACACATCGTCTACTGAGAACCAGAATCGAGTGGGTGTTTGCACTTGTCAGCTTCCTTCCAGTCTGAGGTTCTGTGGTTTTAAGTTCTGACAGCTTTCTTGCTGTTTTGGACCCATGAGAGTCTCTGGCTGTGGGCCTTGTTTCCTCCTGATTTAGAAGCTTCCAAGCTCAGGGCATGAGCTGTCTGATCGATGGGCACAGGCAGTGGCTGTGCCACTCTTGGGAGGCCAGGCTCTGCTTCTGCTCCGTGAGGATCTGGAGGAGGTGGCGAAGACCCTGAGCTTCTCTCTCACTGCCCCCGGGGTTTGGGGGCCACAGTTCAAATTATTCTTCCCAAAATGTATAAAGCCACAGACCACATTCAACCAGGGACTGTTATGTAGGATCGTAATACAAGCCTGGGCTTTCTTTGTGGCTCAGAGTTTAAAAAAATCTGCATGCAATGCAGGAGACCCAGGTTTGATCCCTGGGTTGGGATGATCTGCTCTAGGAGGGGATGGCTACCGACTGCATTATTCTTTCCTGGAGAATCCCATGGATAGAGGAACCTCATGGGCTATGGTCCATGGGGTCACGAAGTATCAGACACCACTGAGCAGAAACACCAGTACTTTGCCCGAGGCGTCTATTTGAAGGGACGGTCAGCCAGATGAGCCCCTCCCCACACACCTTCTCCAAACCCCACTTCTTGGTGGCACCTGAGATGCTTCTGAAGACTTTTTAAAAATCAACCTTAGTGTGTTTGTTTTCATATAATTGTTGTGGTTCAGTTGCTAAGTTGTGTGCAACTCATTGCCACCCAATGGAGTGCATGGGCAAGCTCATCTTCTAATGTCTTATCTTTTCAACTTTTCTTGCCCTTCATGGCGTTCTTGAGGCAAGAATACTGGGACAGATTGCCATTCCCTTCTCTAGTGGATCTCGTTTTGTCAGAAGTCTCTACTATGACCCATCGGTCTTGGGTGGCCCTGCATGGCATGGCTTATAGCTTCATTGAGTTACATAAGCCCCTCCACCAAACCCCTCCATGAAGAGGTTTCATGCAATCATTTATGTGTGATCTTTGTACATGTATGTGTTGCTGGGCAGTAGTGAATGTATACAGTCCTGTATTCAGCACCACAACGAAGGAACAGAATCTCCCCATCATTGCAAAGAGTCCTGTGTGTCACTCATTCACTTCCCTGACCTGGCCCCAACCCTGGGCAGCAGCTGACATGTTTTTGCACTAGAGATTAGTTTGGGAAAGCACATTTCTGAAATACAGTGATTGAAACCATGGCCATGGGCCTTTGGCCCTGTTTTTGGTTTTTGTTTTTTTCCCTTCTTTTTATTTTTGTTTTTCTTTACTTCTTTTTTGTTTGTTTGTTTGCCTCTGTTTTTGTAAATAAAGTTTTATTTAAACACAGCCACATATTGTACCATCTGTGGCTGCTTTCCATGTAAGTAAACAGTGGAGCCCAGGAGTTGCAGCAGAGATCCCATGTCCCCAAAGCCTAAACTCTTTTACTATCTGGCCCCCTTCTAGAAAAGTCCACTGACCCTGCTCTAGCCCTTCTCCCTCATTTTACTAAAGAATGAGCACCAGGCCCCCAGGCTGGACCACAGCCCCTATACTCACTACCCCTCATCCAGTGTAGAAGTGCCTACAGAAGGCGCGTCCTAACCCCCACTCCCAACCTGATCCTCAGCCTCTAAATACCCACAACCCCAGCACTGCCCGGTTTCCTTTTCACAGTGTGGACCTCTGCCTTGACTGTGTGTTTTTTTCTCTTAGTGGTACAAGAAGCCAGATTACAACCTGTTCACACCGTATGTTCAGCATCGTCAGAGAAACCCGAACCAGCCATTTTACATTCTTCACCCCAAGTTTATCTGGCAGCTTTGGGACATCATCCAGGAGAACACGAAGGAGAAGATCCAGCCCAACCCGCCATCCTCTGGCTTTATCGGTATGTGGCTGTCAGGTTGGGTGACTCGCAGCAGGTGAAAGTTCATGCTAAGTGAATGTACATCCGCACTATAGAAGAGCTTCTAGAGGGTGTCTTTAGAGGGAAGATAGATTCACTAAAAAGAGTGCAAAGACTCTGTTTCAGTTTCTACGAGCGAGTAAGAAACTGCCCCAACATTCCAAGATCTGAAACGAACTGCTTCATTTTCCCTCATGGGGGAGTGGGTCAGGAAGGGCCCAGCTGGATGACCCCTTTGTTCCAGACTCATGGAGTCACTTGCGGCCTTTCAGCTGCCCCATGGGGTGACCTTGCTCCCCTGTTGGGCCCATCTGCTGGGACGCCTGGGGGGTGCAGCTCAGCTGGACTGGTGACCATGTGCCTGCAGGTGGTGGCCTTATGGTAATTGGACTCTTGATGGAAGCTCAGGGCTCCTGGCAGGTGTTCCAGTGATAGGAAGTGGAAGCGGGCTTTCTCAGGGCAGAAGCCTGAGGACTCTCTGTGGGTCACAGCCATCAGAGGCCCCCAGACTCAAGAGGTGGAGACCCCAGGGCCGCCCAGGACTCGCATGCACATTGTTGATGTGGGGCCAGGTCGAGGACGGGATTTCGTGGCCACTGGACCACCCCCTGGGGTTGCAAGGTCACCAGTGGGCCTGGGCTTTGAGTAGCAGGATTCTCTGGCTGAGCTCCACTCTCTTCACTAGATATTGGACTGCATGTAACAGAGGCATCACACTTGGCCTAGTGTATTGTTTGCAGTCAGGTTTTTATCCTCAAATGTGGTCTTAACCCATTTCTTTCCCCATGTTTCAGCCTCTTGCCCTGTTATTGTCTTGGTGGTACCTGAATAGGGTGATATTAAGGAAGACCTTAGCTCCCCTTGGCGTATGAAAGCTGCAGTGGAAACACAGGATAGGAATTTTGTCCATAAAACATTGATAGCAATCTCTACCCTAATACTGATGAATTTACAACCTGCATGCTGACTTGGGCTACACGGGTGGTAACCATGACTAAAGGAACGTTTATGGAAGTGATGTGGGTTGGTCATCAATACATGCCCGAGAAGCATGCAAAGTGAGGCTTGTGGGTTTAGAGCAGTTTTGAGGTATTATAATAATATGAAATATTTTATGCAGAATTCAAGACAAAATTCATGACTGCATGTTATTTTCCTTAAGCAGAGCTCCCTCACCCACTTTATGTCATGCCTTTGATGCACTTTGTTTCCAAAGCACTTTGTCAGATTCTAAGGTTGTTTTTTTTTTTTTTTTAATATGTATTTATTTATTTTTAGCTGAGCTGGGTCTTCATTGCTGTGTGCAGGTTTTCTCTAGTTGTGGAGAGAGGGGATACTTTCTAGTTGTGGTGCGCAACCTGCTGATTCCAGTGGCTTATCTTGTTGTGGCACATGGGCTTAGTTGCCCTGTGACATGTGGGATCTTCCTGGACCAGGGATCGAACCTGTGTCTCCTGCATTGGCAGGTGGATTCTTAGCCACTGTGCCACCAGGGAAGTCCATGTTGTGTTCTATTTTTTCTGTGAGTGAAAGATTACTCTGGGTATTCTGCTAGGAGACACTGCAAAATTCCCAGAGCAAAGGATACAGATATGTAATATTATAACCACAAGGGGCAGGTTAGATACAGTAATCCAAGCTACCACATAAGGATTCTGGAGCTCCAGTATGAGTGGAACAAACTACAAAGTGTCAGTCTTAGGCGCAGACATCCGGGATTAGAGTAGGTCAGAAAACCCAGGGTGGACTATGATTTGTCTTCGTGTGGTGTCACAGAATCCTGCTGACCTAGGGAAGAACATGGAACAGGATGGAATGGTGCTGAGGCAGCATAACAGGACATGGCCGTCCGATCAAGTCTCCCTGGGAATTCCTGCGGCAGAAATCTGATCACAGCAAGAGCTTGGGAGCACAGTAGGGGCTCTCAGACGCATTTAACCACCGATGCGAAGTTTGAAAGTTTCCTCTAACATAGTCATAGCTGGGGAACAACATTTCCCATGTGTTTTTGCTGTTGAAAGAAATCTTGCCACTTGTGGCCGGCTTCCTTTCACAGCTATGTGCTGAGCATTTAGAGTTTTCAGGGACACTGCTTGCCTGTGTGGCTTCTTTTCCAGGACAAGGGCGCTGCAGTTGGGGGTCATTTCAGGAGTGGGGGCTAAGCCGAATGACAGTCCTCTGATGTCACTAGCTTTCCAGTTGCAGGCAAGTTACCTGCTCCTGTGAATGTCCTCATGCTCCTGGGAGAAAGGAGAGTCATAGCAACACCTTTTTATGGGGCCAGTTCATACCTGTGGTCATTTTCTAACTCTCTTCTGTCCAGGCCGGCAGCTCTTAGGCACCGGTGGCTGCTCAAGTGTAAGTTAATTAGGATTAAACAGAAGGAAAATGTCTCCCTCAGTGCTTGAGCCCCATTTCAGGCTCTTAAAGTCCTGTGTTCCCAGTGGCTATGGCCCTGGGCAGTGTGGATGGAGACCATCTTCACCACACGGAAAGTTATGAAGGACAGGAGGAAGAAAAGGAACTTTTGCAGGAGCAACCAGTTCCTACTGGACGCTGTACTCTGTGGGCAGGGACCTCTCTGACAGAAGACGTTTGATGTTATCCATCATATTGATGAATTGTTGCTACATCCACGTGTCAGTTCTAATACGTACTATAATTTATTCTATACGTGAACATGCAGACTTTTCTTCCCTTTAAACTATTTTCTTAAGATAAATTCCCAGGTGTATATGAGTGCTGAGGAGAGGGTATGGTTTGTTGATCACTGTTGGAAGTGCCAACTTACTGCTTTATCCCTGACTTCTGACCAAAGGCCGTGTTTGTACTTCTGGGTCATAGAAGGACATCCTTTTGTGTGTCAGGGATGTACTCTGTGTACCATCCCCTTGTCCAGAGCAGCAGCAAAGAGATGCTTACCACTCATGCATGGCACATGTATATATATATTTTTTAAGAGTAGAATTTTGTTTTAGCTATATGTATATATGTATCTGGGCTTTCCCAGTGGCTCAGTGGTAGAGAATCTGCCTGTCAGTGCAGGAGACCTGGGTTCAATCCCTGGGTCAGGAAGATCCCCTGGAGAAGGAAATGGCAACCTACTCCAGTATGTTTGTCCGTGAGAAATCCCATGGACAGAGGAGCCTGGTGGGCTACAATCCATGGGGTAATAAAGAGTCAGACACGACTGAGGGGCAAAACAACAACATACATGTATCCCCTCCCTCTTGGTTCTTCCTCCCACCTGCTCTCCATCCCACTGTTCTCTGTCATCACAGAGCACCATCCTGAGGTTTTTGTGCTTTATATTTTTTTAATTAGAAGGAAGTAACATAGGACTTCCCTGGTGGTCCAGTGATGAAGACTTTGCCTTCCAATGTAGGGGGGTATGCTCTCAATCCCTGGTCAGGAGCTAAAATCCCACATGCCACGTGGCAAAAATAAATAAATAAAATAGAAGCCATATTGTAACAAGTTCAATAAGGACTTTAAAAATGGTCCGCATTAAAAAAAATCTTTTTTTATAGAAAGAAGTAGCATACATCCAGGTAATTTGGATGCTCCACAGGACCCATTTCTTTGGAACATTTTTCCACAGTGTCAGGACCCTTCCCCTCAGTCCACTGGGAGCCACTTGTTCACATGGCAAGAACATCTCTCTTTTTCATCCCTGTCTGGATGCTGGAGGCCTTCTCTCATTACCTGTTACTAGGAGGTGGTTCTGACAGCGCTGAGGCCTGGCTGAGGATGGAGAGTCATTTCCTAGGAATTCCATGGTTTCCACATTGCCTTCATACACACTGATATGTGGGAGGTATGTGAGTTCATCCGGAGTCCTGAAGCCTGGCTGGATGGTTCTGCCGTCTAATGCAGGAGGCCCTCCTGCTTCACCCCCGGGAGCTCCGGGCTGAGCATCATCAGGCAGACTAGCCTGGTGCACCAGCCTGACCAGCACTGATGGGGGACTTGCTTTAGCCTACAGTCGACAATGCTTTCATTGTACAAACCACCAATACCTCCTCACACCTTTTGAAAAGGCAGCCTCAATTGTTTATAGCATAAGTACTATTTCTAGACTTCACAGATGCAAATGCTGTAATTTCAGGCTATTTAATATACAGGCAAGAATAATATGCTTAAAAACAAGTCATAACTTCATTTCTTTTCCACTTTATTTTGCATTCAGGATTCTAATTTTCCAATATATCATCCAAACTCAGATGGTAACACAAAATAATAACACGTTAACTCAAAATGATAAGCTGCTTAACATCTCTATACATGACTGTAAAACCAATCGTTATTATGTTGACGAGGAACAACTTTTTACATTTCCCTGTAAACAGTGAGTCCTGAATGTATATTACCATCAAATAATACAATATAAATGGACTAAAAAATTGATCTTCAAGTATTATTCATGCATTACATAATTTTACTTAATATAGGAGATACTTGTTAAGTTATTTTATTACATGAAATGCAAATTTCCAAACCACTTTTTTTTTTTACAATTTAAGTAACTCATTTTGTTGAGCTGCTATTGTGAATATTGTCTTTGATGCTTTTTAAAATTAATTTTTATTGGAGTATAGTTGCTTTACAGCCTGTTAGTTTCTACCATACAACATATCCCCTCCTTTTTGCATTTCCTTCCCATTTCCTTCCCATTCACCATGGTTCCCTGTGTTACACAATAGGTTCTCATTAGGTATTTATTTTATAAATAGTATCAATAGTATATATACTCCAATTTCCCAGTTCATCTCATCCCCATAGAAACCACATTTTAATTACAGATATCTTCTGGAAATGTCACTTAAAATGTCATTTTTGCTCCTTCAGATATCTTAAGTACAGTTTTCATAATTTTCCATCTTATGATGAATTTTCAGAGAAACCGATGTGTCTAACCGATGTTAGACTCTAACACTTCAAACACATCTATGTATCTGCAAAGTAGAGGTTTGGGTTTCTTCTTTTTTTTTTTTGGTTGCTCTGGGCTGGGTCTTTGTTGCAGGGTGTGGGCTCTCTAGTTGAGGAGTGGGCTTAGTTGCTTATGTGGACTCTTAGTTCCCCATGCAGGTGCTGAACCAGCGTCCCCTGCATTGGAAGGCAGATTGTCAACCACTGGACACCAAAGAAGCCCCAAAGTAGAGTTTTTATAGGAAAACCTTGTTTATTCAGAATTTGTGGTCATCTGAACATAACATGCAAACATGCAGGTGGAAATTTGCTTTTTATCCAGGTTTTGGAAAAATAAATAAGTGTACATACTGCTTGTTAAGCTGAGTCATAGACTATGACATTTTATTAAGACCAGTGGAAATGCTTTTTAATTGGTTAGATAATTATATTGAATTATACAATATTTTAAAACCCGTAATTTGACAAATGAATGGCTCTTGAGTCATAATTGCCCAGAAAAATTTGCACTTTTTTTTATTCAAATGAATCCCTACTCATTTGTAAAACCTGGCCAAAAAACTTAACATGAATTATGTTTGAAGATTTTTAGGAACTGGCTGCATGCCCATTTCATTGGTTTGGAAAAATACATTTAAAAATGTCTAAATATTGATCCACTTATCAAAAAGTCTGGCTCCACACTGAAAGCAGTAAAATTTTATTAGTGCTGAAAGCAGTTCCTTTTGGATAGTCCATAAATGAAATTATGTAACATAAAAGTTCCTTAAGTGATTTTTCTAAAAATTCTTTACTGAATAAAATAGCATGAGATGATTTGTATTCATTTTTGCTCTGGGGGTAATCCTGAGCAGTCCTAAGAAAGGAAATGAAAAAAAAAATTTTTTTAGTGTAGCCAGATGTGAATTTCCCGTATGGGTCTGGCTTGGGGGAATGACGCGGAGCAATGTGATGCTGTGAGTTTATACATACAGGGTATCTGTGCAGACAGGCTGCAGCCCCACTGGCCTGCCTGCTGACCACCAGGGACCCCTGCCTGCAGGGTTGACCCTTGGCTGGCTTCTGGGAGCCTGGGTTTGGGAAGACCCTCCCTTCTGACAGGGTGGGTCACTGTGCCCAGATGCTATGCAGCAGTGGGGCCTCTTCCCAGAACTCTGCATCCTTCCGGTGTCTGGAGCCTGGTGAACCAGGTTTGTAATAAATCACTGACTCTCTGCTGGGTCCTGTAGGTCCCTCTGGCAAGTCATCAAACCTGGAGGCAGGCTGGGGAACTCAGACCCAGTCCCTCGTCAGCATAGCGCAGAGAAAATGTCTGTGGACCACGTGTTGTTGGTATTGACATCACCATGGTGATAGAGCAGCATCACCACAGGTCAGAAGAGATGCTGCTGGCAGTGCAGGCGTTTGTCTCAGACCATAGTGAAGACACTCTCTTCAGTCATCCCCAGGCCTGCCACCTGTTTTTAAATGTAAACATTCGTTCTTTAGTTTACTTTTTTTTTTTTTTTAAGATTTATGTATTTAGTTTTTGGCTGTGTTGGGTCTTCATTGCTGCACTCAGGCTTTATCTAGTTGCAACGAGCAGGGGCTAGTCTCTAGTTGTGGCACTCGGGCTTCTCCTTGCAGTGGCTTCTCTTCTTGCGGCTCATAGGCTTTAGAGAACAGGCTCAATAGTTGTGGCGCACAGGCTTAGTTGCCCCATGGTATGTGGGATCTTCCTGGATCAGGAATCAAACCTGTCTCCCCTACATTGGCAGGCAGATTCTTAACCACTGGACCATCAGGGTAAGCCCTACTTTTTTTTTCTTAAAGAAACTTTTTATAAATCCCAGTCCTCAGCCTGTGCCCAGTTGAATACAGAGTGAGTTTAACTGAAGAGGCTTCCAACAGTGCCTAATGGCCTGGTCCCTCCCAGTGTGGTCCCAACCCCACCTCCTGCGGTCTTTCCTCCTCACACCCCATCTCCCAACTTGAGCCCCCAGCTGTGGGACCAGACATCATGGTCCACCCACTTCCTCTTTGTAAGACAAGCAGAAGTTTCATTTCAGGATTTTATGTGTGGCTAAGTACCTAAACTCCTGGGAAAAGTGATGTGCAGATTTAACCACATTTAATAATGGTGTTCAGTATTTATTATATGACAGAGTTTAAATTTAAAGTCAAATTTATGTGTAATATTGGCTTGGTAAATTAAAAAGCAGAGTATACATATGCTAAATGAAATGACCATGATGTCTGAAAAATTTTCTAATAATTAAAAATATTCTCCACTTGGTTTTCTAAATCTTGTCCACCCTTCACATGTACCCCACCAGTTGCAAACTGATTTTTCCCTTCCTTTGAAGGTGTAGCCCTGACGATTTGATATCAGCACTATAACTGCCTGTCATTTAAACACTTGGGGCAGAACCGGTTCTAACTTAAATTTTAGAATGCTCTGGACCAAGGCTTGTGGTTACAGGAACTCACAAGTTCATATATGTGTGTGTGTTAGTTGTTCAGTCATGGCCGACTCTTTTGTGACCCCATGGACTACAGCCAGGCTCCTCTGTCCACGGATTTCTCCAGGCAAGAAAACTGCGGTGGGTTGCTATTGCCTTCTCCAGGGGATCTTCCAGACCCAGGGATTGAACCTGGGTCTCCTGCACTGGAGGAGGATTTTTTTACCACCTGAGCCACCAGGGAAGCAAATTTACACATGAACACAAAATGAGATGCAAAAACCAGGAGGAAGAATGCAGATAACTCAAGATAAGGACCCCACTTCCTAAACCTCCGTCGGCCTTCAGTTGGGATGGCCATGAAATACCTAGCAAATTTCTGTATTCCTGAAGCTCTAAGAGTTGTTTTAAAATATATTTATATATGAAGGCACTGGCCCTTGGTTCTCTCTGGCTCTACCTGGATCTGGGTCACACTGAGGGGCTCATGGAAGGAGGAGGGGAGGAGGGAGCCAGCAGAGCTGGGAGGAAGGAGGGGGACTGAGCTGGGACTTGATGTTTCCACATAGCTCTTGGGAACAGCTTGACTTCCTAAAAGACAACCTGAAGAATCTCCGTGTCTCCTGTAAGGAGCAGCGTTTACACGCAGCCACAAGCAGCTTCATGGCTGTCAAGGCACGTCCTGATGACTTCTGAACAGGGCACCGGGTCCTCTCTGTCATCCTGTCTCCCCTCCCCCTCCCCCCAGGTGGCGCCTACAGATTCAGCCCTCACCTGCCCCAGGAACCTTTCTCTGCATCCCCAAGCCCTTCCCACTGCTTCCCCAGGCCCTTGTGCTGGACTTTCCCCAGTTGTGAGCATTTTCATGCTACAAACACAGTTGATTACTTAGAAATAGGCTTGTCCTCTGCAGACCAGCCTTGTCTGTAACAGGAACTCACTGTGTGATTTCATGTCTTTTTCATAACGAGGATTATCCTTTCCTGAAAGGGAGAAGGAAATGGCAACCTACTCCAGTATTCTTGCCTAGAGAATCCCACGGACCAAGAAGCCTGGCAGGCTGGAGTCCATAGGGTCACAGAATCAGACATGACTGAGCAACTTAGCACACACACATGCATAATTTTAAGTTTAAAAGGTGTTACTACATTGCTTCTCGCCCTTTCAGCTAAGATCAAGTGTAAAGAGTGTTAACAGAGATGATGGGGAAAATAACAGAGCTCGGAAAATAACTCTCTTTAGCATAGATCCAGATGAGACTTCCTCTTATGATGATGCAGTTTTATAGCTATTTGAAATATTAAAAATAAAAAAGAAATCAAAGAAACTTTAATATGGATAGTTCCAGTGAGAAAGACACTTTTAATATGAATCTTGAACTCTGTGTCTCCATCTCTTTCCTTTTAACAATTTTATAATAATTTTTTTTTCACATTATATGCATTACTTTGTTACATCACAGTCCTCTTGTAAATCAGGTGGACCTGGGTGTGGAATGAGATAGTATATTTGGACTTGGGGATGCAGATCTGGCCCCAACTGTCCTCTGCTTAAGTTTGATTGCTTGGTCTTTTCTTCTCTCATTCCCAGGTCCCCAGGGTGAGCTGGATGGGTGAATGTGTAATAGCATCGTGTCTTAGCATGGCCCCAGTCCCCAGACCTCACACATGCCACTCACTGGAAGCTAGAGTCACAAAGTGAAGCCGACAAGGCAGGGGACACAGAGCAGGTATCTCCTGCCCCAACTGTGACCCTCCACCCCATCTAAAGATGCCCCTCATTACTTCTCCTTAAGAAAGTAGGTCATAGAAGACTCAGGGAACTCAAACCAAGACTCTGTGACAACCTAGAGGGGTGGGATGGGAAGGAAGGTGGGAGAGAAGTTCACGAGAGAGGGGGCATATATATATTTATGGCTGACTCATGTTGATGTTGAGCAGAAACCAACACAGTTCTGTAAAGCAAATTATCCTTCATTTAAAAAATAAATTTTAAATTTTAAAAAAGAAAATAGGTCATATAGGCATTCAACAAACATGGATCCTTAACTGTCCACCAAGACTGNAAGACTCTGTGACAACCTAGAGGGGTGGGATGGAGAGGAAGGTGGGAGAGAAGTTCACGAAAAAGGGGGCATATATATATTTATGGCTGACTCATGTTGATGTTGAGCAGAAACCAACACAATTCTGTAAAGCAAATTATCCTTCATTTAAAAAATAAATTTAAAATTTTAAAAAAGAAAATAGGTCATATAGGCATTCAACAAACATGGATCCTTAACTGTCCACCAAGACTGTGCATGCCATTAATGACAAGAAGATGGATAAGTGACCCAGCCCTCACCCTCAAATCCTCTGCTCTCTGGTGGGAAAGAGACTCTAAGCAGACACATGGTTAGGGCAGAGAGACACGTAGACAAGGAAGAAACGGCAGTGGAATCTGCCACCCTTGAGGACTGATGCCTCCCCCTCCTCGAGCTGCTCACGGCTCTGCTTCCCCCTCCCCCACCAGGCATCCTGCTGATGATGAACCTGTGTGGCGAGGTGCACGTGTATGAATACGTCCCGTCAGTGCGGCAGACAGACCTGTGTCACTACCACGAGCCCTACCATGACGCCGCCTGCACACTGGGCGCCTACCACCCGCTGCTCTACGAGAAGCTGCTGGTGCAGCGGCTCAACGTGGGCGCCCACGGTGACCTGCACCGCAAAGGCAAGGTCGTGCTGCCCGGGTTGCAGGCCGTGCGCTGCCCGCCAGGTGCCTGAGGGGCCGGCCGGGCTCTGTATTCCGGAGATGCTGGAAGGCACCCTGGAGGCGGCGTGACCTCCTGTCTGCAGCTGGGACTTTGTGCTGACCACAGGGATCCTCCCCTTTCTAAGCCATTGAGTGTGTCTGACTGTTCAGAACATAGAAATGGAATTCAAAGAAACAGACTCAGAAAGATGCAAAAGAAAAAATTTCAAGGATAGCTNCCTTCACCGAAGTCCAGGCTGTGTTCCGTGGTCGGCTAGTGACTAGTTCCGGGCTGTGTGCCGCGTTCGCTATTCACTGAGTTTCCTGCTGTGTGCCGCGGTCGCCCTGCCCCAAGTTCTGGGCTGTGTGCCGTGGTCACATTCGGTCGAAGTTCGTGCTGTGTGCCAGGGTCACCCTGCATTGAGGTCTGGGATGTGTGCTTCAGTCGCCCTTCACTGAGGTTTGGGCTGTGTGCCGCGGTCAGCCTTCACTGATGTTCAGGCTGTGTGCTGCAGTCGCCCTGTGCCCAGGTCCGGCCTGTGTTCCACCCTGAGCTTGTGACCTCTTCCTGGCTCTGTGCCACGGTTCCTCTTTGCCAAGGTCCGGGATGTGTGTGACGGTAGCCTTCTCCAGAGGTCCGGGCTGTTTGTCGCGGTCCCCCTGCGCCAAGGTCTGGCCTGTGTGCCACAGTCGCCCTGCACCAAGTTCCGGCCTATGTGCCACGGTCACCCTGCACCGAGGTCCGGCCTGTGTGCCATGGTCACCCTTCTCCGAGTTCCAGACTGTGTTCCGCAGTCGGCTAGCAACGATTCCCAGGCTGTGTGACGTGGCCGCCCTTCACTCAGTTTTGGGCTGTGTGCCTCGGTTGCCCTTGGCCGAAGTCCGGGCTGTGTTCCTTGGTCGCCCTGCGACAAGCTCTGGCCTGATAGCCATAGTCACCCTGCGCCAAAGTCCGGGCTGTGTTCCACCTTCGGCTAGCGATGAGTTCTGGGCTCTTTGCCATGGTCGCCCTGCACAGATTTCTGGGCTGTGTGCCGCGGTTCCATGTTGCCAAGGTCCGGGCTGTGTGCCACGGTAGCCTTCTCCAGAGGTCCAGGCTGTGTGCCCCGGGCCCCTGCACTGAGGTCCGGGCTGTCTGTCACAGATGCCCTGAGCTGATGTACGGCCTGTGTTCTGCAGACCCTCTGCGCCGAGGTCCGGCCTGTGTGCCACAGTCGCCCTGCGCCAATGTCTGGCCTGTGTGGCGCGGTAACTCTGCGCCGAAGTCCGGACTGTGTGGCATGGTCACCCTTCTCAGAGTTCCAGAATGTGTTCTGTGATCGGCTAGCAACGAGTTCCAGGCTGTGTGACGTCATCGCCCTTCACTGAGTTTCAGGCTGTGTGCCTCGTTCGCCCTTTGCCAAGGTCCGAGCTGTGTGCCTTGGTCGCCCTGTGACAAGGTCTGGCCTGTTTGCTGTAGTCACTCTGCGCCGAGTTCCGGGCTGTGTTCCACCGTCGGCTNTGTAATTAAATATGTATTTTTCCAGGACGCCTACTCCGTCCCCACCTTCGAATCACCCTGGATCCACCGGGGCTGGACCCCAGCAACCAACATCTTGGCCATTTGTGTTCTCAGGTCATTTGGCCAAAAACGTGAGCAGAGAAGAGAGGTTGCAGAGCCTGCTGGGGTACCACAGTCCTACCATGGAGGAGACAGTGGGAGCTGTTACTCTATGCGGGCGGGAAGAGGAGATGGAGCCCAGACAACACCTGGTCCTTAGGCTGCCACGCCTTGTGAGACACCTGAACACGGGCCAGTTTACTGAGGCTGAGATGCAAATGAAAAGCTGAGTTATCCCCAGGAAAATGGAATGGGAGTGTGGCCTCTGTGCATGTTTCCTTCCCTGCCCGGAGGAGCATCTGTTCATATTTTTAATGGTCTCCTTTCTCTTCCCTTGCCTTCTTCCCCACATTATATGAGGCAGCAGTCCCTGGGGCAAATTTCATGGAAGACAATTTTTCCATGGACAGGGATGGTTTCAGGATGATTCAAACACATGGCATTTATTGTGCACTGTATTTCTATTATTATTACATCAGCCCCATCTCAGATTATCAGGAACTAGATTCTGGACATTGGGAAGCCCTGGCATAATGGGTATTCTAGTGATATTCATGTTGAAACTGTGACTATAAGTTGCAGAATATTCCGAGGGCATTACAACTGCTGCAGAAACCCCTGTGTCTCCTGAGATGCCTGGAGCTGGTTGATTGAATGATGGTGGCTTGGACTGAATCCTGTGGGGAAGGGCCATGTTGTTTCAGGTGGGAGCTGTCACTTCAAAAGTGTGAAATTAGAAGGAAGGTTTAGGCAGGTGCTGAGTAATCAAAGGTGTGGGTGCAGGAAATAGCTCATGGTTTTGAGTATGTGCCCACCTGATTTACACGTTCTTCCAATTTGGAAGGAATTCCTCCTTACAAGTCTTCATGGGAAGCAGTAGGGAAACTGGCGACAATGCATGCTTCCTCTCCCAGCCTACAACCAGGAGGGTGGGCACACAGCCGTGCACTGACCAACTGCATGTCCTCCCTGCTAGACTCTGAGGTTTGCGTTTGTGGCACAAAGTCCACAAGATCATTGAGACATGAGCCCTGACCGCATCTTGGCCAGGCCACCAGTGGCTCTGAGCTGGGCTCCACAGCCACACCTCCTACTCTTCTCAGGACTACATCTCTGATACTGAGCTCTCTGAGATTAATATGGGAGATTAATCCTTTGTCAGTTGCTTCATTTTCAATTACTGATTAATGCATATATGTGGAATCTAGAAAAGCAGTGCTGATGAACCTATTTACAGAGAAGAAATGGAGACGCAGATGTAGCGAGTGAACTTGTGGACACATCAGGGGAAGGTGAGGGTGTGATGAATCAAGAGCGTAGCATTGACATACATACACCACCATGTGTAAAACAGATAGCTAGTGGGAAGCTGCTGCAAAACACAAGGAACTCAGCCCAGTGCTCTGTGATGACCTAGAGGGTGGGATAGAAGAGGATGAGAGGGAGGTCCAAGAGGGAGGGGGTGGACTCATACACATGTAGCTGATTCACACTGTTCTACAGCAGAAACTGATACAACACTGTAAAGCAATTATCCTCCAATTTTTTTTTAAAAGGCTGATTCTCAGCCCTCTCACTGTTGTCATCAACAGCTCAACATCCTTCCTCTTCTGATGAACTTGCCTAAGTCTGTTTCTACTCTTGCAACCAAGGATTGACTAGTACCCCAAGCAATCAAAAGCGCTCCTCAAAAACGAGACAACTTTCTAGCAACCTCTTTTAATCACAACTATTGAAATATTTTGATAACATCATTTGACATCATGTTCATTAAAAAAGTTTTTCTAAGTAAGAAATTAACTTAAATGGAAAAATTAGAAAGTTTATTAAAGTTAACATTATAAATATAAATTACAATTTGCTTCAAAATTTCAGAGTGGGCTGATNTGACCTAGAGGGTGGGATAGAAGAGGATGAGAGGGAGGTCCAAGAGGGAGGGGGTGGACTCATACACATGTAGCTGATTCACACTGTTCTACAGCAGAAACTGATACAACACTGTAAAGCAATTATCCTCCAATTTTTTTTTAAAAGGCTGATTCTCAGCCCTCTCACTGTTGTCATCAACAGCTCAACATCCTTCCTCTTCTGATGAACTTGCCTAAGTCTGTTTCTACTCTTGCAACCAAGGATTGACTAGTACCCCAAGCAATCAAAAGCGCTCCTCAAAAACGAGACAACTTTCTAGCAACCTCTTTTAATCACAACTATTGAAATATTTTGATAACATCATTTGACATCATGTTCATTAAAAAAGTTTTTCTAAGTAAGAAATTAACTTAAATGGAAAAATTAGAAAGTTTATTAAAGTTAACATTATAAATATAAATTACAATTTGCTTCAAAATTTCAGAGTGGGCTGATGGAAAGCTAAAATACTTTGGTTATTGTAAAATCAGAAATGAGATTATGTATAAAAAAATATGTATAAATTACATGTACAAGGTATAAATTACATATACAATTACATATATATACATATAATTTACATATACAATACAAATGACTATATAAATTACATGTATAATTTACATACACATGTACACATACAAGTGTGTGTGTGTGTGTGTGTGTGTGTGTGTGTGTCTGTGGTTGTATACTTTCCTCCCAAACACAGATTTCCTTGTACTTTTTCCAGAGCTTCAGAATCAGATTTATCTTCCTGCTAATTTTACATGACATTTAATAAACATCTGACACCTCCATAAATAATTTTTTTAGTTTCTTCTCTCTATTTGAAAATTTCTGAATGATTGTGAAAAGACATCTATTTTTAAAGACATAATGTGTTCTGCTTCTATCGGAAGTTTTTGAGAGTTATTTTCCCCTGTAACTTCTGTCGGCAGTAACTTTATGAAGCTTATTACATGTGCTTGACACATCGACAGTGTCATTGAACATGCTGCTTGGTAGATAAAGATTAGTCATCAGTGTGAGGTTGTATTTATGGAAACATGAAATTAAAAACTCAAGTAGTTCAATAATCCACACCTTGAAAAAAACATGTTCCAGAAGCAAAATTCCAAGATGATAACACTTCTCAAAGCAATCTACAGATTCAATGCCACCTCTACTGAAATATCAATGCCTTTTTCTGTAGAAATGGAAAAGGCAGCACTCAAACTCATACAGAATTACTAGGAAACCAGAAAAACCCAAACAGCCAGGTGTCCTGTATGTGAGTAAAAAGGACAGACCCTCTTCCAGGACTGTGGGCTCTTGGAAACAAACGCCTTCAGGCTCCAACTTTCCAGACTCTAGGGATCATAATGAAGGTTTTTCCTCTCGGGCTAGGATTAACTGTAAAATGGGCTTACAGAATCAAGGTTCCTCAATTTACAAGCTGATGGCAAAGTTGCAACATCACTAAAATCCCTGTATCTCTGCACATGTGTGGCTGAGTCCCTTTGCTGTTCACCGGAAACTACCACGAGGTTGTTAATGTGCATGCGGGCTAAGTCATTTCAGTCATGTTGAACTCTGCAACCCTATTGACTCCCACCAGGCTCCTCTGTCCATGGGATTCTCCAAGCAAGAATACTGGCATAGGGAGGGGCACTCAGGCAGTTACCCACATCTTAAAGCCGTGGTTCTCAGAGCTGGTTGACGGATGGTCCAGCTCTTTTTGCTATTTGGAATCACAGCACTACTGTGAGCTAGTTCTCCTTCTGAAAATGTCTCTGAATTGAGAAGTTCTGAACTCCTTATGATTCTTCTGCCTCACATCAAAGCCGCAGGCCCATCCTAATTAACTGCCTGTCTTTCAGAGATGGATGGAATGAGCCACTTGCTTCTGTTTGATGTTCTTCCAAAAGCATAAATTACCCACTCAGCCCACCTCTAGCATCTGAGTCAAACGGGCTTGGGAAAGATGAAATAGAAGCAGACAAAACCTCACCCCCTGACCCTCCACCAAATACTTGGAAAGTGGAGATAGAGAAAAGATTTTGTCTGTGGGATCTATGGTTTGAAGAATTCATGCAATTTCCTCCTCTTCTCCTGTTTTCTGAAGCATTTTCTTTTTTTCCACTTCCTCAGTCAATAAAGAAAAGCTGAGTAACAGCTGTTTCATCTCTTGCTCTTATAAATTGGAAATGGATTTTTGTAACACAGCGAAATTCTGTACCACAAAAATCGATGAACCCCATGGACGGTGGGAAAGGGATTTGACCTATTTAAGGATTAATGAAATGTAGGTGCGAGCCCAGTGCTGAGCCTATGTCTCCAGCTTGGCCTCTGTCCACCTGCCTCCTGGGGAGGGACTGGGGGGAGCTGCCTTTCTCTGGGTGGTGCACACGCTGGGCTAAGCTCTGACGGCTTCCGCGCCTCTGATCCCACTGTTCCCACGCCTCACCCTTCACTGCCTTCGTCTGCCCAGCACGGTCCCCGCCTGAACATCCCTTTGTCCACAGAGCCCTCCCCATCGGCATCTCCTGCTGTGGATCAGCCTTTCCTCTGAAACAGGACTGAGCTCATTCCTCTGTTGTCTGTCCTCTGCCTCCAGGCCTGGGCTCCTGGAGGGTGGAGGTGACTCCTCCACAGGGAACGGTTCTGAATTCATCACTTGGGTTCATCGGGATTGCCTGAAACAAGCACATAGACCCTTTCTCACCTCCATGCTTTATTCATCTCATTCCATGTCTCCAGTGCCTTCCCTCTGTTCTCCTCTCCAGGAGCTCAGATGCTAACCATCCACTAAGACCAAGCTGAGAGCATCCAGGTGGCACAGAGTCAAGAACTCACCTGCCAAACAGGAGACATAGGAAACACAAGTTCAGTCCCTGGCTTGGGAAGATCCCCTGGAGAAGGAACTGGCAGCCCACTGCACGGAAAATCCCATGGACAGAGGAGCCTGGCGGGCTACAGTCCATGAGGTCACAAAGAGTCAGACACAACTGAGCAACTACACACACATACACAATAGACCAAGCTCAATTCCCACCTCCTCCAAGAAACCCTCTAGGACTCTTCTTCCTGACTCTGATTGTACCTGCAACCTGACTCTGTTGGTTGATTCCTCCTCTTCTCTGTATAAAACTCTGGATCTCCTCCAAAGCTGGCCCTCTCCTATGACACTATACTCTGTCCCTGGGTGGTTCCATCCACATCGCATCACTGCCATGGTCTAGGTGCTGTTCTTCCCTTTATCTTCATCTCTAAATTAATTTTAGTTGAAGCTATTCAATTCCTTCTTGACTATGCCATTGAACTATTTTAACAGATCAACATGGAACCCAAGATCTTTCTTTTCCCAAAGAGTTCTACCCACAATGAGCCTCACCTCGGTAACCAGAGTTTTCCCTTACTTTGTAAAAATTTAAGAAGTGCCCTTTCCACTAGACACTTTACTCCCAGCACTGGAACTTTCTCATGATATATTAATTTTACCTGGACAAGACAATGCCTCCACCAGTTGGAAACTCTTATTATAAAAATAGGAATCTGTGCTGTCAGGGGAATAAATGACAGCCTTTAGAAGCAACACCATCATTCTCTAAAGTATACCTGGTCACCCTGATGGACTGAAATACAGGTGCCTTCCCTGTTAAAACTGTCTGGAGCACGTCACCCAGGCATTGGTTCTAAATGTTTACTTCATACAATGAAATAATTGAAAAGTGAAAGTGAAGTTGCTCAGTCATGTCTGACTCTTTGCGACCCCGTGGACTATAGCCTACCAGGCTTCTCCGTCCATGGGATTCTCCAGGAAAGAATACTGGAGTGGGTTACCATTTCCTTCTCCAACCCACTATTAGCTATGTTCATGTTTTTGTAAAAGGAAAATAAGAAAAACAGAGTATTGTTAAAATCATACCCTTGGAAATTTCTGGAAGTAAACAGAAGGAGTGCCTGACATTCTTTTATTATTATTATTATTTATTTTATTCAGGGACTTCTGGTGGCTCAATGGTAAAGAATCTGCCTGCCAATGCAGAAGACATGGGTTCGATCCCTGGTACAGGAAGATCCCAGAGCAACAAAGCCCGTGTGCCACAACTACTGAGCTTGTGCTCTAGAGCCCAGGAGCTGCAACTACTGAAGCCCATGTACCCTAGAGCCTGTGCTCTGCAACAAAAGAAGCTGCCACAGTGAGAAGCCCTGGCACTGCAACTAGACAGTATCTCCCACTCCCCGAAACTAGAGAAAAGCCTGAATAGGCTCACCTGGGCCAGGCAGGTGAGGGCCAGCACGGGGCAGGGAGAGGAGCCCGCAGTCCCTACCAGCCCACAGCCAGGTGTTGCTTGCCCTACGGGTCAAGGAGCGCTGTGGCGGTGGGTAATCGTACCTGGGGACTTGGTTCGGAGGGACGTTCACTTCTGGCAGCCAGATTGAAGACAGAACCTTTGGGTGGCCCAAAGAAAGGAAATCTGACTTGAGGCCCAGCTCTCAGATTTCTGTGGATACACTGCCTGCTCATCTATATCATGGCCCTCCACCCCTGCAGAGTTCGGCCAAAGCCCTGGCTGGTGGCCCAAGTGGATAGTGGCCTGTACCCAGGGCTCATCTGTCTACACAGGGACTCTAAACACTTCCAGGTCCCCTGGAAACATGCCACCTGGCACAGCCTCCAGCAAGAGGAGGAAAACACCATTTTCAATGCCTGGGCTGTGGAGACAGGGAAGTACCAGGAAGGGGTGGATGACCCCGACCCAGCTAAATGGAAGGCCCAGCTTCACTGTGCTCTCAACAAGAGCAGAGAATTCAACCTGATGTATGATGGCACCAAGGAGGTGCCCATGAACCCAGTAAAGATATATCAAGTGTGTGACATCCCCCAGTCCCAGGGCTTGATCGTTAACCCAGGATCCACTGGGTCTGCTCCTTGGGATGAGAAAGACAATGATGTGGATGAGGAAGATGAGCTGGACCAGTCACAGCACCACATCCCCATCCAGGACACCTTTCCCTTCCTGAACATCAATGGTCCTCCCATAGCACCAGCCAGTGTGGGCAACTGCAGTGTGAGTAACTGCAGCCTTGAAGCAGTGTGGCCCAAAATGGAACCTCTGAAGATAAAGGTGTCCCAGGCACCTATACAGCCTTTCTATAGCTCTCCAGAGCTGTGGATCAGCTCACTCCCAATGACTGACTTGGACATCAAGTTTCAGTACTGTGGGAAGGAGTATGGGCAGACCATGACCGTGAGCAACCCCCAAGGCTGCTGGCTCTTCTATGGGGACCTGGGTCCCATGCCTGACCAGGAGGAGCTCTTTGGTCCCGCCAGCCTGGAACAGGTCAAGTTCCCAGGGCCGGAGCACATCACCAATGAGAAGCAGAAGCTGTTCACCAGCAAGCTGCTAGACGTCATGGACAGAGGACTGAATCTGGAGGTCAGCAGGCACGCCATCTATGCCATCAGGCTGTGCCAGTGCAAGTTGTACTGGTCTGGGCCACGTGCCCCATCACTTGTTGCCCCCAACCTGATTGAGAGACAAAAGAAGGTCAAACTGTTTTGTCTGGAAACGTTCCTGAGTGATCTCATTGCCCACCAGAAAGGACAGATAGAGAAGCAGCCACCATTTGAGATCTACTTATGCTTTGGGGAAGAATGGCCAGATGGGAAACCCCAGGAAAGGAAACTCATCTTGGTTCAGGTCATTCCAGTGGTGGCTCGGATGATCTATGAGATGTTTTCTGGTGACTTCACATGATCCTTTGACAGTGGCAGTGTCCGCCTGCAGATCTCAACTCCAGACATCAAGGATAACAGCGTTGCTCAGCTGAAGCAGCTGTACCACATCCTGCAAACCCAGGAAAGCTGGCAGCCTATGCAGCCCGCCCCCAGCATGCAACTACCCACTGCTCTGCCAACCCAGTAATCATGAATACCATCTTCCTTTTTTTACAATATTGTACATGAATATTTTTTATTTTCAGATTTAACCAGCTTTCAAGCCTTTCTTCTTTCTAACAATATTAGTAGTCTCTGACTCTCCAAGTATGTCTAACTTTTAAAGTTGATTTAATTTATGAAAAAAATCACCCTTCATACTTTCCTCTTCTTATTTAAACCTCCCAAGGTAGTATAATGTAGTATCAATAGAAGGAGATTTAGCCTGGAGTCTGGACAACAGGGTTCTAACTGCAGCTTTGCTTCCAATGGGGTGACCTTGAACCAAGTCATTTAAACTCTGGGCTTCATATTCACTACTGTAAAGTGAAGGAGTTAGAATGACGGCTGAAATAATGCCAGCTTTAAGACTCTGACTTGATGACTTCATTCTATTTGTACAAGGCAAAACTGCCTGGAACAGAAGCCGCCTGCCTTGTTCTCGCACGTTTTTTTTGTTATTTTTGTTTTTTTTTTTTTGTTTTGCTTTCATTAAAGTCCCCTNAATGACGGCTGAAATAATGCCAGCTTTAAGACTCTGACTTGATGACTTCATTCTATTTGTATAAGGCAAAACTGCCTGGAACAGAAGCCGCCTGCCTTGTTCTCGCATTTTTTTTTTTTTGTTATTTTTGTTTTTTTTTTGTTTTGCTTTCATTAAAGTCCCCTGAAGCACTGGAAAAAAAGAAAAGCCTGAATAGTAACTAAGACTCTGCTGCTGCTGCTGCTAAGTTGCAGCAGTCGTGTCCAACTCTGTGCAACCCCATAGACAGCAGCCCACCAGACTCCTCCATCCATGGGATTTCCCAGGCAAGAGTACTGGAGTGGGTGCCATTGCCTTCTCCGAACTAAGACTCAGCACAGCCTAAATAAATAAATAAATAAATACTTACTTATTTACTTGGCTGTAACAGGTCTTAGTTGGGCTTCCCAGGTGGTGCTAGTGGTAAAGAACTCGCCTGCCAATGCAAGAGATATAAGAGATACAGTTCGATTCCTGGGTTGGGAAAATCCCCTAGAGGAAGGCATGGCAACCCATNCGACTGAACTGAACTGAACTGAACTTAGGTAAGCTTAGGGCTTCCCAGGTGGCTCACTGGTAAAGAATCCATGGGCCAAGGGAGGAGGTACAACAGATGCAGGTTCGATCCCTGGGTTGGAAAGATCCCTTGGAGGAGGGCATAGCAACTCACTCCAGTATTCTTGCCTGGAGAATCCCATGGACAGAGGAGCCTGGCAAGCTAAACTCAATGGAGTTGCAAAGTCAAACATGACTGAGCAACTGAGCACACATAGGTAAGCTTAAAAATTGGATGGATTTTAATATGTAGTAAATATTTACACATGCTCATTTCCATGTACATGACACACAGGCAACTGCTAGCATTTCCCATGCTGGACTGAATTTGAATTTACTGGGCTTGTTTGAAACATATTGCTTCTGATTCTTACATTAACATTGGTTGACTCTCATGTTTTCCTTTTAAACTTATTTTTGAGAAAAAGTCAACACAAATGACATTTAACTGGGATGTTTGTACATTGACATTTTAAATTTTATGTTAGATAAAAGAAAATGCTAGGTGAAATTTAAATAAGGGCATTTTGTGGTACAGTGAGGCCGAGAACTGTAGGTATCAAATTGAAGCTTCTTGCACGGGTGAGCATATCTCCAATTTCAACTCTAAAGTCTCTTGATCTTACTCCATCAGTTATGTGGTCGTAGACAATGACTCAGACTCAGCTAACAACACAAGTCAGTAAGTAATGGCCTGCACAAAGACAACCTCAGATTTCACTGTGTTTGATTCCTTCGGTAACTTTGTTTTTTGGAGAAGATGTACATGTTTGATTAAATGCTGTACATATTGTAAATACATGCTAAATATTAAGATTCCACCTTGCAATATGAAAACAATTTGACAATGTGAATTTCAGTTACAAACTGAGGCATCTGCAAGCTGTCATTTTGTATAATTCACCCCAGAGATGACCCAGTCACTCAGGCCCTTGGATCCCTCTCCTGGGCACAACTGGGACCAGCGTGAGCCATCATGTGGACATCAGTCTGTTAGCAACCAGCATGTGATGGTAAAGACAGCACGTGTGGTGTGCCGGTGTTCCTAGAAATCCAATGTTGAGATGCCAAGCCTTGGAAAGTTAAAATCTTGCACTCCACTCACTGAATTGAGTCCTGAAATGGTCCTAAATGGTGATCATCAGGGGCTGGGGAGGCAGCTTGAAGGTGAGGATGCAGGCAGTGCCCCCTTCCCAAGTCTAGACATGCTGCCCTGGGTAGCAGGGACATGGTCAGCCTCCCTGTCTCCTCCACCTCTGTGACCCCAGAGTTCAGCCCCCTGTTTGCTCATGAAATGTGCTTGATAAATATAAGGAATGAGTCAGATTTTTCTCTAAGGAGCAGTTTCATCTTATTTCTTGATGCATCACTTTTTATAAAATAGGGGGACAGCACTCAGAAATTTCAAAAAGGCCAAGAGAAAATGTTCGTGTTTCCTCAGCTGTCAAATAAGACGAAACACAATTACAAAGCACATTAGGACTTCAGGACTGGACCTGTTCCCCCCAGGGATCTCTAAGCAATCTTTCAAGCTCCCCTGATGAGCGTGAGCCCAATTACTGCCCAATTTGGAAAGAATCGCTATTTCTATGCTGAATTTCCCTTTGTTGCAAACACAGCATGGAGTCGCTTCTCATTCTTCGCTCAGCAATAAAAATCTACAAATGAAAAAGTGAGCCCAACTTTTCTCTAAAGTTGCTCTCAGTAGATTCTGAATCAACCTCTTGGAGAAGAAAACAAATATTTCTACTCATCACACGTCTGCCATTTTACAGGTACCCATTTCCAGATGGAGCATCTTTTGTATCCATTCAACAACTAAAGCCAGGTGTATTTCAGAACAGTGGTTGAGATGACCAGAGAGTAAAGTTAAAACACAGAAGTAATCATTATATCAAAAGTAGCCAGTTAGAAAGCCTAAAAAAGTTCTCAAANTTGTATCCATTCAACAACTAAAGCCAGGTGTATTTCAGAACAGTGGTTGAGATGACCAGAGAGTAAAGTTAAAACACAGAAGTAATCATTATATCAAAAGTAGCCAGTTAGAAAGCCTAAAAAAGTTCTCAAAGGAAAAAAAACCAACAAATTCATTTATTTATTTTTTGACTTTTTATTTTATTGGAATAGAGCTGGTTAACAATGTTATGATAGTTTCACATGGAAAGCAAATGCTCTCAGCCATACATATAGATGTATCCATTCTCCATTGAACTTCCCCCAAATCCAGGCTGCCACATGACATTGAGCAGAGTTCACTGTGCTATACAGCAGATTTTGTTGGTTATCCATTTTAAATATAGCAATGAGTACATGTCAGTCCCAAACTCTCTAACTATCCCTTCATCCCCTTCTTCCCCCATGGCAACCATAAGTTTTTTCTCTAACTCTGTGAGTCTGTATCTGAAAAACTACAAATTTATTACTAATAAAAGCAAATACCACATTCCTGGGGAAAGGTATTTATTCCTATTCTGCATGAAAATAGAATTTTGTTGAAGAAACATGAACTGAGAATGAGGTATTGCAGGGAAATATCTATTCCATAAAAAATCAATTTTTCATTAAAAACAGTCCTTCTTAAATATGACTGCACATCTGATAAAATCATAAATTGATGTATATTGGAGTCAACTGTAATTTGATGTGGATAACCTTGGGAGCCTCAGGTCAGAAAAGGAGGATCTCACTGGCCTCCAGTGCTAAGAATTAGAAGTCCTGAATCCTTCCAGAGAGAGACTGAATAGAGAGGCTCCCTCCTCAGCTCAAGGAGGGATCTACCAGGGAAGAAGTGGGAAAACTAAGCAGGCCCTCCCTTTAAAAAAGGTCTCAGCTTGCCACTCAAACAATTAATACATTCTTTGAAGTGTGTGCAGTAAAATATTTATTACTATTTGCTTAGTGTTTAATTTGATAAATTCATATATTTAATAAGATAAAATTTAGAAAATCAGTGTTTCTTGAGAACTTCAGCATCGACTATGAGTCTGATTAATTATATGTCTGAAAACATGTTAAGTGATAATAACCGATTTAGCAAGGCATATTTATTTCAGAGGCTCAAATGCCTGAAGCATCAGAAAAAAGAAACATAAATATAGTGACTACAAATGACTGTTTCTTCACTTCTACTCAAAACTATTTTAAACTGTTAATGCTGTGGATCTACTTCATTTCTTTACTACTTCTGTTACTATTTGTATATGTTCAAATATATTTATTTGATATAAATATATTTGATATATTTATTTTGCTATTTTCCCTGTGGCTAAGCAGTAATATTTTGATTGCTTGCTGGTCCCGCTAGATCCCAGAGACAAGGAATTCCTTTTCAGGCCAGCTCTGTACAGGAAGCCAAGGTGCCTGGGCACCAGACACAGCTTCTTGCCCCAGAAAACTGCAAATAATCAGCCTGCGTGACCTTTGCATAATTAAATTTCAGTAAGCCTTTTGGTGTGTGGTAAGGATATTTAACATGAGCTCTATCTTTGTGACAGTCTTCCTCAATGGCTCAGTGGTAAAGAATCTACCTTCAACACAGGAGACTCAAGAGACGTGGGTTTGATCCCTGGGTCAGGGAAGATCCCCTGGAGTAGGAAATAGCAAACCACTCCAGTATTCTTGCCTGGAGAATCCCATGGACAGAGGAGCCTGGCAGACTACAGTCCGTGGGTTCGAGAAAGTATCGATACAACTGAACAACTGAGCACACATGCATTCATGCATTATCTTCGTGACAAAATATTAAGTGTACAGTACAGAACTGATGACTATGGGCACAATACTGTACAACTTATCTCCAGAACCGACTCATCTTTTGTAAATGAAAGTTTACACCTCTCGGAGAGCAGGGAGAGGCTAGTCAATGAGAGGGGCTAGTCAATGAGACCTTTTAATCCTAGACTTTCTCCCTAGGTTTTAGGTGTTTTTTGTTTTCTGTTTTGCTTTTTTATCAACACTAGCCACATTGCTCCTTGCGGTAGGTGGATCAGTGGCCCCCAAAAGCTATGTCCACACCCCTCTCCTGGAACCTGAGAGCTGGACCTTATTTGGAAAGGGAGTGTTTTCAGACCCTTTTCAGTTAAGGATCTTGAAATGAAGGGACCATCCTGGATTATTCTAGGGGAGGGGGGCTAAATTCGAGAACAAGTGTCTTATAAGAATCGCTCAGAAGATACTCGACACAAAGGAGAGGAGGAGGCAATGCGACCACAGAGGCAGAGACTGGAGTGATGTGGCCACAGCCAAGGGTCATCTGGAGCCTCCAGAAGTGGAACTAGATTCTTCCCAGGCACCCTCAGAGGGACCAGGGCCCACCTTCACCCAGATTTCAGGCTTCTGGTCCAGAGCACTGCAGAGGACCTGTGTCTGCTGCTTCATACCAAATGTGTGCTGAGTTTGTTACAGCGGCCATAGGAAGCTAATACAAAGGTGCTTTTTAAAATTTATGTATAGCCTTTATATTTAAATTTTTTTCTGATGTGGATATTTTTAAAGTCTTTATTGAACTTGTTACAATATTGCTTCTGTTTTTATGGTTTTGGTTTTTGGCCTCAAGGCATGTGGACTCTTAGCTCCCCAACCAAGGATCAACCCCACACTCTGTGCCTTGAAAGGTAAAGTCTTAGCCCCTGGAATAGCAGAGATGTCCCTGCTTTATTCTTTTAAAAATTATTATATTAGTTTCAGATGTCTGACGTGGTGATTTTATACTTTCAAACATTATGAAATGATCATGGCAGTAAGACCAGTTACTACCCACCACCATACAAAGTCGTTATCACATTACTGATCATGTTCGTTATGTGTGCATTACACCCTAATGACATACTGGATTTATAGCTGGAGGTTTGTACCTCTTACTACTCTACTTCTAAAATATTTCTTGGCCTGTCTTACACAGTCCAGAGTCAGTCTTTAGGACACATTGCTATCTGTGTTTGGGGGGGCGGGGGGATGTTCAGTCATGCCTGAATCTTTGCGACCCCCTGGATTGTAGCCCGCCATGTTCCTCTCTCCATGGGATTCTCCAGGCACGAATACTGGAGTGTGTTGCTATTTCCTCCTCCAGGAAATCTTCCCAACCCAGGGATCAAACTCGGGTCTCCTTTGTCTTCTGCATTGGCAGTTGGATTCTTTACCACTGAGCCACTTGGGAAACCCATCGCTATCCATGGTCTGCACAAATTACTAAAACAAAACAAACATGTATTTCTCATCAGTATTTTATTACTGTTAGTAGCACCACAGAGAATTGATGCTTTTGAACTGTGGTGTTGGAGAAGACTCTTGAGAGTCTCTTGGACAGCAAGGAGATCCAACCAGTTCATCCTAAAGGAAATCAGTCCTGAATATTCACTGGAATGACTGATGCTGAAGCTAAAACTCCCATATTTGGGCCACTCGATTCAAAGAACGGAATCATTTGAAAAGACCCTGATGCTGGGAAAGATTGAAGGCAGGTGGAGAAGGGGACGACAGAGGATGAGATGGTTGGATGGCATCAGCAACTCGACAGACATGAGTTTGAGCAAGCTCCGGAAGTTGGTGATGGACAGGGAAGCCTGGAGTGCTGCAGTCCATGGGGTCACAGAGTCAGACATGACTGAGCGACTGAAGTGAACTGAACTGGACTGAGGATCACAGAGAGGGTTCTTTCCTGGTTGAAGGAGGACTCTCTTCCTCAGGTGCTGAAAGAATTGTCTTTTTGAACACAGAGCCACCTATTTGCCAGTGATCACAAGTCAGCTACTCCTTCCTGTTTGAAGGAACAGTACCATCTTTTTCTTGGGTTTCTTGCTTGTTTGTAGTTCTTGTGTTTCTTCTTTTTTACACATGTGAAAGTGAAAGTGATGGTCACTCAGTCATATCTGACTCTTTGCAACCCCATGGACTGTAGCCCACCAGGCTCCTCTGTCCATGAAATTTTCCAGGAAGAATACTGGAGTGGGTAGCCATTTCCTTCTCCAAGGGCTCTTCCTGACCCAGGGATTGAACCCAAGTCTCCTGAATTGCAGGCAAATTCTTTACCATGCCTTTTCCTTTTTAAAAAACTGTGGAGGCAAACTCTGACATCCAGCTCCCTGGCCCCACCGCCACCCAATATCCCTGGCCCCAGCAACTCCATAGGTATGTGCCCCAAACCATCAAGGTAACAAAAAAATGCCCACAAATTCCCAGGGGCACCTTAGGGGATGGGCTTCCCTGGTAGCTCAGCTGGTAAAGAATCCAACTGCAATGCGGGAGACCTGGCTTTGATCTCTGGGTTGGGAAGATCCCCTGAAGAAGGGAAAGATTACCCACTCCCGTATTCTGGCCTGGAGAATTCCATGGACTGTATAGAGTTGGACACAACTGAGCAACTTTCACTTTTATTTTCTTTACCATCTGAGCCACCAGGGAAGGACACTCATAGATAGAGGCAAGTACATGTTCATTCTTTATGCCATTTCCTTCTCCAAAACAGATTTAATAGAAGAAACAAAACACACATCTTAACAACATTCATTTATTCAAATCCACAACAATTAAGCAATTGTTTCTCACATAAAAGACTGAATGAAGACAGACATGTGAAGTCCAGGGCCTATCTCTCATCAGTCTGATCGCCAGCTGGAGGTCCTGCACTCAACCATCTCCCTCCTTACTCTTCTGCGAGCACCTTGAGAGGCACTACAACGCCACCGGTTTTCCCCAAACTGCAGTCAAGTCCCTCCCCATCTGAATCTCCATCCCTGCCCAGAAGAAGATGGACCACAGAGAAAAGGATCAGAGAAGTCAGGTCATCAACCCTCCCAACACAGCAGAGACAAAATTATCTTAGAGATTCACCATCAGAGACTTGACAGATTCTTAGGTAGAGCATATTAGAAATCAATACCTATATCATGATGTTTTATACACATAATTCCATTTCCAGGACTGATCCTGGCAAGTACAAAGATATATGTGTTGGGAAGCTTATCAGAACAATATTTATAACAGCAGGTAATCACATACAATTTAAGTAGGCAAATGTCAGGGTAGACTGAGTGAAGTGTGTGTCTGTGTGTCTGTCTCTGTGTGTCTATATGTGTGTGTGTGACATGTAAGCTCCATGAGGTCCAGGGTTGCTTTCTTTCTTTTCCTGCTGGTTTCTTAGTGCCTGTTATGCACATTTATGTAGTTCCATAAATATGTGTTGAATAGGTGAATGGAAATAATAGACTACTTTGCTGTCTTTAAAAACAAATTTAAAGATTTCTCTAGGGGTCCAGTGGTTAAGATTTTAGTTTCCAGTTTAAGAGGTGTGGGTTCAATGCCTGGTCTGGGAACCAAGACCTCACATGTCATGCAACACCCAACAAAATAAAAAACAGAAGCACTATTATAAAAAAATTCAGTAAAG
>SJYV01040274.1:1202086-1224768 GCA_006410875.1 Neotragus pygmaeus
TGGAGAAGACTCTTGAGAGTCTCTTGGACAGCAAGGAGATCCAACCAGTTCATCCTAAAGGAAATCAGTCCTGAATATTCACTGGAATGACTGATGCTGAAGCTAAAACTCCCATATTTGGGCCACTTGATTCAAAGAACGGAATCATTTGAAAAGACCCTGATGCTGGGAAAGATTGAAGGCAGGTGGAGAAGGGGACGACAGAGGATGAGATGGTTGGATGGCATCAGCAACTCGACAGACATGAGTTTGAGCAAGCTCCGGAAGTTGGTGATGGACAGGGAAGCCTGGAGTGCTGCAGTCCATGGGGTCACAGAGTCAGACATGACTGAGCGACTGAAGTGAACTGAACTGGACTGAGGATCACAGAGAGGGTTCTTTCCTGGTTGAAGGAGGACTCTCTTCCTCAGGTGCTGAAAGAATTGTCTTTTTGAACACAGAGCCACCTATTTGCCAGTGATCACAAGTCAGCTACTCCTTCCTGTTTGAAGGAACAGTACCATCTTTTTCTTGGGTTTCTTGCTTGTTTGTAGTTCTTGTGTTTCTTCTTTTTTACACATGTGAAAGTGAAAGTGATGGTCACTCAGTCATATCTGACTCTTTGCAACCCCATGGACTGTAGCCCACCAGGCTCCTCTGTCCATGAAATTTTCCAGGAAGAATACTGGAGTGGGTAGCCATTTCCTTCTCCAAGGGCTCTTCCTGACACAGGGATTGAACCCAAGTCTCCTGAATTGCAGGCAAATTCTTTACCATGCCTTTTCCTTTTTAAAAAACTGTGGAGGCAAACTCTGACATCCAGCTCCCTGGCCCCACCGCCACCCAATATCCCTGGCCCCAGCAACTCCATAGGTATGTGCCCCAAACCATCAAGGTAACAAAAAAATGCCCACAAGTTCCCAGGGGCACCTTAGGGGATGGGCTTCCCTGGTAGCTCAGCTGGTAAAGAATCCAACTGCAATGCGGGAGACCTGGCTTTGATCTCTGGGTTGGGAAGATCCCCTGAAGAAGGGAAAGATTACCCACTCCCGTATTCTGGCCTGGAGAATTCCATGGACTGTATAGAGTTGGACACAACTGAGCAACTTTCACTTTTATTTTCTTTACCATCTGAGCCACCAGGGAAGGACACTCATAGATAGAGGCAAGTACATGTTCATTCTTTATGCCATTTCCTTCTCCAAAACAGATTTAATAGAAGAAACAAAACACACATCTTAACAACATTCATTTATTCAAATCCACAACAATTAAGCAATTGTTTCTCACATAAAAGACTGAATGAAGACAGACATGTGAAGTCCAGGGCCTATCTCTCATCAGTCTGATCGCCAGCTGGAGGTCCTGCACTCAACCATCTCCCTCCTTACTCTTCTGCGAGCACCTTGAGAGGCACTACAACGCCACCGGTTTTCCCCAAACTGCAGTCAAGTCCCTCCCCATCTGAATCTCCATCCCTGCCCAGAAGAAGATGGACCACAGAGAAAAGGATCAGAGAAGTCAGGTCATCAACCCTCCCAACACAGCAGAGACAAAATTATCTTAGAGATTCACCATCAGAGACTTGACAGATTCTTAGGTAGAGCATATTAGAAATCAATACCTATATCATGATGTTTTATACACATAATTCCATTTCCAGGACTGATCCTGGCAAGTACAAAGATATATGTGTTGGGAAGCTTATCAGAACAATATTTATAACAGCAGGTAATCACATACAATTTAAGTAGGCAAATGTCAGGGTAGACTGAGTGAAGTGTGTGTCTGTGTGTCTGTCTCTGTGTGTCTATATGTGTGTGTGTGACATGTAAGCTCCATGAGGTCCAGGGTTGCTTTCTTTCTTTTCCTGCTGGTTTCTTAGTGCCTGTTATGCACATTTATGTAGTTCCATAAATATGTGTTGAATAGGTGAATGGAAATAATAGACTACTTTGCTGTCTTTAAAAACAAATTTAAAGATTTCTCTAGGGGTCCAGTGGTTAAGATTTTAGTTTCCAGTTTAAGAGGTGTGGGTTCAATGCCTGGTCTGGGAACCAAGACCTCACATGTCATGCAACACCCAACAAAATAAAAAACAGAAGCACTATTATAAAAAAATTCAGTAAAGACTGAAAAAAAAATGGCCCACATAAAAAATTATATATATATATATATATTTAAAAGACAAATGTAAAAAGACATTGATAATTGCTCAAGATGTAATTTCAAACACNAAAAACAGAAGCACTATTATAAAAAAATTCAGTAAAGACTGAAAAAAAAAATGGCCCACATAAAAAATTATATATATATATATTTAAAAGACAAATGTAAAAAGACATTGATAATTGCTCAAGATGTAATTTCAAACACAAACAAAAAGGCAAAATACAAAATCATAATGCAATTTGCAATTCCAATTTTAAAAAAATCAGTTGGAGAGAAAAAAAGCCTAGAAGAAAATAAACTAAATTTTAGCACTGGCAATTTCTAAATAATGAAAGTATGAATGATCTTTATTTTCTTCTTTATTGATTTTAATTTCCAGATTTTAAAACTAGCACAAGTTACTTTAAAAAGAAAACAGAAAGCATCCATAAAAATACCCTTTTTTGATGACCTGCCATCAGCTTCTACATTTTATTTCCAAATGAAATGATTCTAACCATGTTAAGGGGTCACTTGGTAAAATCTGGTAGAATGCTTTGCTTAAAAAGTGTATTCATAACTACTCTTTATTGACTTTTTAAAGCTTATTACCCACCCAAGATTATCTATTGACAGAGAGAAAAAATAAGGTAGAATTGACAGATATCAGCTGGATTATTAAAATATATTTGACTTTGGGATGATGTCATTATTTTATGTTATTTACTAAATAAATTTAAATCTATTTTCAAAACCCATCCCTAAAAATCAAAAACAAGTAAAACAAATAAACTGGCACATCTAGTTGGTAGCATAATGACTCAAAGAGGAATCACACGAATCTTTAAAACACAAAAATTTAACTATACATCCATAGAAGGATGTTCCTAAAGGACAAAAAGGAAAAGCCTAAAAAATTCTAAAAACATTTTCATGATGGTGGTAGTGGCAGTCTTGTCCTGTGTTTTGAAAGATAAATCAGATAAGTATTTGGGTTGTGAGCTGAGATTTTCAGCACAGCTGAAGGAAGCAAGATTAATGAGAGAGGAAAAGCCTGATAGGGAACAGTGTGAGTTGAAAATATGAGGGTAAACTTGTGACTTATCTTTTAAAAAATAGAGAGGTGGGAGGGAGGCTCAAGAGGGATAGTACAATTATGACTGATTCCCATAACTGTACAACAGAAACCAACACAACGTTGTAAAGCAATTATCTTCCAATTAAAAAAAAAAGACAAATTGACTATATTCCCCATCAAAAAATATTTCCTAGTTCTATACACTGAAAAGGCCTAGAAACAAAGACCATGCTAGGAGTATGACTTCTCAGATTACAGCCTTCAAATTAAGTAGGGCTCCTTGAGAAACGGCTGGTTCCAATGTAAAAGATAAACCTGGAACATCTTATCCCACCAGACACAAGGGAGCTGTCAAGACCACCAGGGTCTTGTCAAATGGACTCAGAAACTAACTTGAATGGGCTTCTGCTGGCTGAAAACAGAATGTTTAAACATCAACAAACATTATCGACTGCAATGGATTGAAATGGTAAATATCTAGACATTTAAAATATGTTTAAAAAAGGAAAAGGTCTTAGCTCATGAACCTTGGCTATGTGTTAGGGAGCCAGCTCACTCCACAGACATGAGTTTGAACAAACTCGGGGAGATGGAGATGGTGAAGGACAGGGAAGCTTGGAGTGCTGCAGTCCACGGAGTCACAAAGAGTCAGACACAACTTAGGGACTGAACAACAACAGTTCCAATAAAATTCTTGCACCGGAATAACCCAATAGTTAATGCGGGTAAGTTTCTTTCTTGAATTTTCCCAGCTTTGAGTGAATGAAGTATGGTTGAATCAGAACAGCCACTTTTTGCAATACTAATGAATTAATGAATGAATAAATCTAAACATAGATCATCAGTGGCTGATAAACATCACCAATAAAAGAAGCTTCTTGATGGATAAAAGCGGTCTAGTCCAAAAAACTCCAAGAGATGGTGAAGGATAGAGAAGCCTGGCTTGCTGCAGTCCATGGGGTCACAAAGAGTCAGATATAACAGAGCAACTGTGCAACTACAACAATCCATAAAAAGGAAAAAGAAAAGAAAGGGAAAAAAAAAATTAAGTCTGAATCTGATCGAACATTTAGATCTATCTACCAATTTATAAAGAAGGAAATGGCAACCCACTCCAGTACTCTTGCCTGAAAAATTCCGTGGATGGGGGAGCCTGGTAGGCTACATTCCACTGGGTCGCAAAGAGTTCTATGAGGTTGAAATAAATGAAACCCAGACTGTGGCAAACTCTACAAACTACTCAGTTTCTTCAACAGAAGAATTAAGGTAAGGGGGACTTCTCTAGTGGTGCAGTGGTTAACATTTCACCTGCCAATGCAGGGGGTATGGTTTGATACTTGGACAGGGAGCCAAGATCCCATATGCCTCCAGGCCAAAAACCCAAGACAGAAAACAGAACTATTGTAACAGATTCAATAAAAAGGCTTTAAAAATGGTCCACATCAAAAAAAAATTATAGAAAATTAATATAGGGGAAAATAAAAGAAACAAGAAATCAAAACAGGGATCTCGTTTGGATTCTGATTTAAACAAAATTTAAAAATTCAATTAGGGAAATGTGAAAACAGACTGGATATACAATGATATTGAAGGATTACTGCCTATTCTTTGTGAAGTCACAGTATTCTGCTTAGAAAGCTAGGGTACTTTTGTATACAGTTGAAAAAATCAAAAATAAAAGTTTCAAAAACCCTCACCAAGGCCCCAAATGCTCTTGCCTAAGGTCATACAGATGCAATTTTCAAAGTTCAGGTTGAAACACTGTGAATAAAAGCACAAACAGGCAAGAGTCACTGCCAACAGAAATCACCCTGCATTTGCAAACCTGTATATAAAAGGTAGTTTCTTGATGTTCCTCTGTAGTCAAAACCCATCATCTTCATTCTCCATTGCCATGAAATGATTCCATAAGTGTCCCTAATTTGCTTTGATATCTGGGCATGAGAGCTGGAATGCATGTAAATGTTGGTCTTTTATTCAGGTGCTTTCATCTCAGGCACCAGGTCTGTCGGCCCACTTCACTGAGCCACTTTGAACTACGCTGTCAGGCAGAATGAAATGGCAGAGAGTTGTAAATGTCTTTTTCAGCTATTCCAGTTAGCCTGAATTGACCAGAAATGCCCTTGCGTTTTGGGGTTTTGGTTTTTGTTTCTTCCACTCAGTTGTGCCGGACTCTTTGCTACCAGTATGGCAGCCGTGGTCATTTATAGCTTTCAAAAATTAAGTATAGATTAATTAAAATTAAATAAAAAATTTAAATCCAGTATCTGAGTCATAGCAGGTCACATTCCAACGTTCTGTAGCAACATCTAACTACTGTGTTGGACATCACAGATGAGAAAGATGTTCATCATCATAGGAAATTTTATTAAATATCACTGGTGTGGAGCCTCCTTAAAAAAGCTTTCTGAGCACAGATCCAGACAAAGTCCATGAGTGTGTCCTCAACAATTATTTACTAAATTGAAAGAAGTTAGAAAAGTTGCACAAAATATATTTAATGCATATGGGTACAAGCTCTTTGATCTATTTGATTCTGGGAAACTTTGTTCTAGTAAATTCCCTTCAATCAGTTCAATTCAGTTGCTCAGTCTTGTCTGACTCTTTGCGACCCCATGGACTGCAGCACGCCAGGCTTCCCTGTCCATCACCAACTCNTCTATTTGATTCTGGGAAACTTTGTTCTAGTAAATTCCCTTCAATCAGTTCAATTCAGTTGCTCAGTCTTGTCTGACTCTTTGCGACCCCATGGACTGCAGCACGCCAGGCTTCCCTGTCCATCACCAACTCCTGGAATTTACTCAAACTCATGTCCATTGAGTCAGCGATGCCATCCAGCCATCTCATTCTCTGTCCTCCCTTTCTCCTTCACCTTCAGTCTTTCCCAGCATCAGAGTCTTTTCAAACGAGTCAGTTCTTCAAATCAGGTGGCCAAAGTATTGGAGTTTAAGCTTTAACATCAGTCCTTCCAATGAATATTTAGGACTGATTTCTTTGAGGATAAACTGGTTAGATCCCCTTGCAGTCCAAGGGACTCTCAAGAGTCTTCTCCAATACCACAGTTCAAAAGCATAAGTTCTTCGGTGCTCAACTTTCTTTGTAGCCCACCTCTCACATTCATATTTGACTACTGGAAAAACCATAGCTTTGACTAGACGGACCTTTGTTGGCAAAGTAATGTCTCTGCTTTTTAATATGCTGTCTAGGTTGGTCATAACTTTTCTTCCAAGGAATAAGCGTCTTTTAATTTCACGGCTGCAGTCACCATCTGCAGTGATTTTGGAGCCCAAAAAGATAAAGTCTGTCACTGTTTCTACTATTTCCCCAAATATTTGCCATGAAGTTGTGGGACCAGATGCCATGATCTTAGTTTTCTGAATGTTGAGTTTTAAGTCAGCTTTTTCACTTTCCTCTTTCACTTTAAAGAGACTCTTTAGTTCTTTGCTTTCTGCCACTAGGGTGGTGTCATCTGTATATCTGAGATAATTGATATTTCTCCCAGCAATCTTGATTCCAGCCTGTGCTTCATCCAGTCCATCATTTCTCATGATGTATTCTGCATATAAGTTAAATAAGCAGGGTGACAATACATAGCCTTGACATACTCCTTTTCCTATTTGGAACCAGTCTGTTGTTCCATGTCTGGTTTTAAATGTTACTTCCTGACCTGCATATAGGTTTCACAAGAGGTAGATTAGGTGGTCTGGTATTCCCATCTCTTTAAGAATTTTCCACAGTTTGTTGTGATCCACACAAAGGCTTTGGCAAAGTTAATAAAGCAGAAGTAGATGTTTTTCTAGAACTCTTTTGTTTTTTTTGATGATGTTGGCGATTTGACCTCTGGTTCCTCTGCCTTTTATATGCTGCTGCTGCTGCTAAGTCACTTCAATCATGTCCGACTCTGTGTGACCCCATAGACGGCAGCCAACCAGGCTCCCCTGTCCCTGGGATTCTCCAGGCAAGAACACTGGAGTGAGTTGCCATTTCCTTCTCCAATGCATGAAATGGAAAAGTGAAAGGGAAGTCACTCAGTCGTGTCCGACTCTTCGTGACCCCATGGACCGCAGCCTACCAGGCTCCCCTGTCCATGGGATTTTCCAGGCAAGGGTACTGGAGTGGGGTGCCATCACCTTCTCTGCCTTTTATATAGTCAATAAGTAATCATAAAACACATTTGACATATCATATGACACATTTTATGTGGTTTTTTAAAATTTGTTATTTAATAAACAGCAATTTTAAGTGGTCTTACTTTTGAAAGATTGAAGTGCAAAATTAAATTGTCAGATAGTAGTGACTTGCATTGCAAGCAGAATCACTGTATATACATATGTGTGTGTGTGACAGTTAATTACTCAGAACACTTAACAGCTTCCATTAATGTGAGCAATCTCAACCTATTAATTGTTTTGAGAGTGGTTATCCTTATTAATGTATTAATATAAAAAAAGGAAACAAAACTCAATTACTGTTTTTTTAATAAATACAAAATAAAAAACAATTATTTATCGTAATAATAAACTCAACAGTTTCCACAAGCTCTTTGAACTGCAGGAAAATTGACACACACTCCATGCGGGGCATCCCAAATCCAAGGGTGTGTAAAATGTGTGCTTTGAGGCCTCATTATTTTACTTTTCTATGGTTGGTTTACTTTTTTTAAACCTTAGTTTTGGGACTTTGCTGGTGCCTGGTGGTTAAGACTCCAAGCATCCCTTGCAGGAGACACAGGTTTAATCCCTGGCCAGGGAACTAAGATCTTGCCTGCCACATGGATGTGGCAATGCTGGAGGCTGGCAGATCACAGAGCACCATCCTCTCAGGAGGTTACGTCAGTACAAGTCAGTACCAATCACCCCAAATTGCTGTCAGGTGTGTCCACGCTGAAAGATGCGGCACACAGGGGTCTGTATGCAATTCTTCAGCTGAATCCTAGCAGTTGTAAAAAGCTGCAAAATACTCTGTATCCTCCCTCAGACCAAAAGACAGAATAACGGCAGAGAACTTGCCAAATATTGAGATTTATTAAAGTGACAGGCAAAGCAGTGTCATGCCAGTCTAGAGACAGAACAACGGATCAGCACCACACAACAGACAATGGAAACAAACTTGCCTGGATCTAGAAACTAGAGAACTAAAAGGCAGATCACTGGAGAAAAAGGATCAATTAGGAAAGCGGGTATGGTTGTAAGACACGAGAAAAAATAAAACTGGGTTCAAATCTCACAGCAATGACAAAAATCAGTTCCATGTGGAGCAAAGATTAATCACGTAAAGCAAATGTGTCAAATTTTAGAAGACAATATAGCATAATGTTCTTAAACAGATGAACCTATTTTCAGGATGGGAAGAGAGATGCAGACAAAGAGAACTGACGTGTAACATGGAGTGGAGTGGGGAGGGGAGGGTGGCATGAACTGAGAGAGTAGCATTGACATAGATGGCATATCTACACTATANTGGAATTCTCCAGGCAAGAATATTGGAGTGGGTTGCTATTCCCTTCTCCAGGGGATCTTCCCAACCCAGAGACTAAACCCAGGTTTCCTGCATTGCAGGCAGATTCTTTACCTTCTGAGCCACCAGAAAAGCCCAAAGCAGATCATTATATGAAACTGTCATTCTCTTAGTTATATGGTGAGGGACCCAAGCCTGGGTGCCAAAGTTTTCATGTCCAGGAGTGTTCATAGTAAAATTATTTGTAAAATTACACTGCAAATAACTCAGATGTCCCTGGACAGGAGAATAAAATTGTGATGTAGTCATAAAAATGGGATTTGCACAGAAGAGTCTATTTGAGTGAAAAGAAGCCAACTGCAGTTGCACACACCGTAGATGACCCTCCAAACACAAAGGTGAGAAGAAGACAGAAGCAGCAGAGGTAAACACACAGTATCACATCACTGATAGGGTTGAAATGTATTCAAAATGTAGTGAGATATTATTTTAGAGATGCAGACACTGAAGGTGAAACTCTGAGGGAAATCAAAGGTTCAAAATTGTGGTTGTCACTGGAGCCAACGGCTTCCCCTTGTGGCTCAAATGGCAAAGAACTCGCCCGCAGTGCAGGAGACACAAGAGATCTGAGTTCTATCCCTGAGTCAGGAAAATTCCCTGGAGAAGGAAATGGCAACCCACTCCAATATTCTTGCTTGAGAAATCCCATGGGTAGAGGAGCCTGGCAGGCTACAGTCCATGGGGTCACAAAGACTTGGACACAATTGACTGAGCACGCAGGCACAGGAGTTAATTCTTCAACCTGAGAGGAGCCAGGGCCAGTGCTGAGCAGGACTGTCCACAGCTGCAGGAATCACAAAGGCCAAAAGCTGCAAACAAGGCCATGCCCACCCACAAAAGGACCACTGACTTGCAGTAAGGGCACAGAATGGGACTCTATCTAATAGTACAAGTGAATGAGCCACAGCCACATGCAATACAATTATGCAATAATAGATGAAACTTGCAAATAAAACTTCGATTAAAAGGAGCAAGATACATAAGATACATCTAGCATGAACCTGCTTATAGAAAACTCCAAAATAAACTGTTTAAGGTTCATATATAGCTCATCCAGTAAAAACCAAAAGCAAGGACTTTCCTGATGGCTCAGGAGTAAAGAATCCGCCTGTCGATGCAGGACACTCGGGTTTAATCCCTGGTCCAAGAAGATACCACATGCTGTGGAGCAGCTAAACCCGTGAGCCACAATACTGAGCCTGTGCTCAAGAGCCTACAAGCCACAATTCCTGAAGCTCATGTGCCCCAGAGCCCGTGCCCCACAACAAGAGAAGTCACCACAGTGAGAAGCCCGTACACCACAATAAAGTGTAGCCCCTGCTCTCTGCAGCTGTTATAGAAAGCCCACGCAACAACAAAGACCCTGCACAGCCAAAAATAAAGTGAATAAATAAATAATTTTTTTCAAAAAAGCAAAAGCAAGGAAAGATAACCATGAAATTCAGGATAGTGTTACATCTAGACAGGTCACTGGGTGTGGTGATTACTAGCCCATAGTGCGAGGTGGCTGGCTGGAGATATTTCTTGTCCTGATTGTATGCATTCCTACCCCTACCAAAATGTGTATCTAATTCTAACTCAGGCCACAGTTTAAATTTTAATCCAAAATATATATATAAAGTATTCAATATGTCACAGAGAAATGTGATGGCAATTTAACAGATAAAAAACGAAACTTTCATCATGGGTGTGACAGGACACAGACAGATCAATGCCCCAGTTAGAGACACAGCCCTGGCACAGACACACTCTCTTCCATCTGTACCAGAAGAATTTGCTTCCTCCAAAGCTTTAGCACAGGTAGAGCCCCGTTAAACAAGAAGGGAACTCAAATACAGAAGAAACTCTAAGACAATTCTTAGGTTAACAGAAGGCAGATTCTGTATTTAGCATTGACTAAATTACTGTTTCCTTTCAAGTGTCTATCTCACAAAAAATGTCAAAATAAGAGTGTTTAGGAGAAAGAATATTTTTAAAAAGAACTAGAAGTAGTATTTGATAAACAAACGGTACTTGATTATCTATTAGTTGCAAGTTTCTTGAAAATAAGCCCCCAAGAGCTAAAACACAGCATAGTGACTACAGGCAACAACACTGTATTATAGATTCAAAGTTGCTAAACGACGAGGTATTAACTGTTCTCACCACAACAAAGAATTAACAGTTACGTGATCCCGTAGAGGTGTCAGTTCACACTAAGAGGACAGTCATATTGCAGTATATAATTGAATCAAATCAGTGCATTGTACTTTAAACCTGCATAACATTAGATGTCAATTATACCTCAATTAAAAAAAAAACGGAAAAAGAAGAAAGAAAAGATATAACACCAGCGACTCCATTCTGTTTCAAGATCTTAGAGATTACTAAATTATAATCAACTCCCCATCTGCTCATGAGATTAAACAAGAAATATATACACAGCAAAACATGGCAATAAATAAACAAGTAGCCAGCACAGCAGAAGGATGGAAGGTCTGTAACAACAGACTTTGTCAAGAGTCAATAAAACATTTACAATTCCAGAAACTTGAGAGAAAATTTACCTCACTCTCTTCCCCACCTGTCAGCTGAAAATAGAAAATTATGTTGTTATTCGATTCAGTAATTCACTTTCATTTTTATCAGATTCTCAGGCTCTTGTGGACAATTATAAAATGGTGCAGTGTTGCTGTTTACTTCTGTTTGGGAAGAATGAGATGCAAGATAAATACTCACGACATTTATTACCTAAGCTGATTAGCTGAGTTATTCAAACGCCAGTCGTCTCTTGCTTGGAGTAGAATGAAGATAATATAAACTCAACATTCTGGTTTCATAACAAAGCATTTGCTTTCCCCTGTTTTCTTAATCTATAACCATGCAAAAGCTCATAGACATATGGCTTCTTGTATTATTAAGCCAGTATAGTCACCGTAAAAAGTTGCTAATCATCCAGAAATTAATTCACTTCATTACTTCGCTGGAGGGTTAAATCAGCCATATGTTTGGTTCTGTAAGACCTAGACATAAAAGAGGTGGAGTCTCTGAGCACCTTGGTATTGGTAATTATCTGTGTGTGCTCTGGAAGAAAGCATCTCAAATACAATTATAGAAGCTTATGGGTTAATAAGACTTTACACAGTGCATAAAAACTGACAATTACAACTCCCGAGAGTCTTAAACTGATTTAATAAGATTTAATGATTCTACAAGTTGTGCATTCTAAGATAGAAATGGTGCTGTGTTACGATATTCTGTTGAGCAGACTAGGAAACTCTGGGGCACACACCCTGCTCCAGCGGATCTTCCCAACCCAGGAATCCAACCGGGGTCTCCTGCATTGCAAGCAGATTCTTTACCAACCGAGCTCTTATTACTCTGTGTTACTGCAGCTTTTCTATTTCGACTTCTACCACTGCATAAGGAAATGAGTGGTTACTTCCAGATACTCCCTCCAAATCTTTTACTGCTCATACTTCATATTTTAAGCCACTTCACTGCTTTTTTTGTTCTTTTGGTGTTTCCTATTTCACCATTCTCACAACAGCTTTATTCCACTTGGTCACTCCCATTATGAGAAATTACGTGGACCGTGAGATGTACTTTCTTAGCCCTGCGGCCAGAGTTCCAGCTCTCTGCCACACAGAGAATGTCTTGCTATTTCCTTTCAAAGTAAGAAAATCCACCCCAAAGGGTCTTCTCTGAGTTTCATCAGGGACCAATAAGAAGGAAGATGTGTCAGTAGAAATGAATTTCTGGTACCCGCAGTAATTTAAAACACTGCTGTGAACAGTAATTCAGTTTGTTAGTACTTTCAGTTCTATAGTCCATTCTAGTCTGGTTTAACGCGTCTTTAGTCTCCAAAACTTAACAATTTAATTAGCACCTTTGAGTTAGCTTGGGAACCCAACAGCTTTTCTAACATTTTTGTTGTGGAAAAATACATGCTAAATTTTAAACAAGAAATTTACAAACCAAGTTCAAAATGTGCCAGCCAAGGAACGGGTTTATATTTCATTATTGTATCTGTAGCTCCAAATTCTTTATGTACACAATGAAAATATATTCCTCCCGATATAAAAGGTCCTCAAGAAAATAGATACACTATACAGGTATACAATTGCATACTGTACATTATGAAGATGTGATAATTATTAATAATAATGCATTAATAGTGCCTACCACAGGCTGACTTCGGAGCTAAAGAGGCACAAAGAGTGAAAGTGAGAGGATGAAAAAAGATATTTCATGCAAATGGAAGCAATAAGAAAGCAGGAGTAACAATACTCATTTCAGACAAAATGGGCTTTAAAACAAAGGCCATAAAGAAAGACAAAGAAGAGCATTACATACAGGGAAAGAGATCAATAAAACACGAGGATATTACACTCATTACTCATTAACACATATACACCCCAGAGAGGAACACCTAAATAAATAAAGGAAATACTAACAGACATAAATAGAGAACTTGACATTAAGACAATAACACTGGGGGACTTTAATACCCCACTGAAATCACAGATCATCCAAATAGAAAGTCAGTAAGGCAACAGTGGCCTTAAATGACACAATAGAACAGTTGGACAATATATGTCTACAGAACTTTACATCCAAAAACAGCAAAAGCACATTCTTTCCAAGCACAGACAGAATGCCCTCCAGGATTGATCACATACTAGACCATGAAATAACCCTCAACAAATTTAAGGGGATAGAAATTATCTTCTTTTGATTTTACTACAGAAGTATAAAGCTAGAAGTCAAACATGCAAAGAAAAACAGGAAAAGAATGAACATGTGGAAAATATACAACATGCTACTAAAAAACAAAGTGGATAAGTAATGAAATCAAAGAGGAAATCAGAAAATACCTCAAGATAAATGAGAATGGAAACACAGCTTTCCAAAATGTACAGAATGTGACAAACGCAGTTCTAAGACAGAAGGTGACATTGATACAGGCTTTCCTTACAAAACAAGAAAAATCTCAAACAATGAAAGCTACCACCTAAAAGAATTAGAAAGAGAATGAACAAAGCTCAAAGTCAGCAGAAGGAAGAAAATAATAAAGATAAGAGAAAATAATAGATAGATAGATAGATAACCTCTCTTGTCTTCCCAAACAGGACAAAAATTAGTAATAATTTCCNCAGAGTCAGACACGACTGAAGTGACTTAGCAGCAGCAGCAGCACATAAGAACAGAAATCACTCTACTGCTCTCTTTCACAATAATTCTAGAAGCCATCTAGTAACCACAAAATAAGCAGATTTTAATGTCGCTTTGCTGACAGATGATGAAATTCAGCCTAGATGATAACACCCTATATCTGATCTACATTATCACCAACCTAAGACCCAGCTCAGCACTGGCCAAAGTAAAGCTTGTACTGAATTACTGAACACATATCTCATCTAGATGCAAATTAAATTCTCCCTGGGGAGTCTAATTACCAATCATTTACTTATATAATCCCTTAATACTATAAAGATTGGTTAAAAGGTCAGCTCATTTGCAGTTTTAACATTTCATAAATTGAATCCTTTTTTCTCCCCCTCAACAGCTATTACCATTGCAGTAATATGACCTATGAATCTTCTAGATGATCTTACAGCCGGAAGGACGTAGGAAGAAACTGCATGTAGCTGTCCACCAAATCAGTCATCCCCCTGTATTCACTCCTGCCTTTCACCCTTCCTTGAATGTTCTTTCCTCGGTTTTGGTTTTGGTTTTTTCCCAAATGAGTTAACATAGACTTTCCCATGTGTCTCAGAACCTAAGCGGCTGCCCCCAAACCCTGAATCAGGGTGAAATGCTTCTCCTCACCCTGTTTCCATAGCAACCTGGGAACACACCTCTATCTTTTCCCTTACCCCAGGAAACTAGGAACTGTGTCTCTTTCACCTCCTATCCCAGGTGCCTCACCAGACCTCATACATGGTCATTTGTAACCAAACTTCACTCTTCCTTCCTCTGCATTCATTTGCACATGTACTTCTTTTTATTTAAAAAGCAAACATACACATTTACCCACAACTCCGGAATCCCCAAGAAATTTAAGTCATGTAAGAAAACTGGGGCTGCCGTGGCTTCATATGGCTTTCCGTGTCACCACTGTCTTGCTGGCTGCCCTGAGCAGAAGAATGAACTCTGGGACTGCACTCTGTTACTCTGAGTACAGACTGAACCCCAAGTTGAGAGTGCAGGGAGAGCTTCCTCATTGTCTGCATGGCCTCCTGTTGATTTAGGCCTGAGAAGGGCTTATAAAGACAATTTAATCCTGTTGTACTTGAAACCACCCTGGGCTTTGAGATATCTTTCATATCATCTGTTAGTTGAGCACATCAAACAATCCTAACATGCTTCGCAGCTAAAACTTGCATCACAACTTCTATTTAGCTCCTGAGGTGCTCAGTGCCTCTAAGTAAATAGGAAGCTGGCTCCATGCCCCAGCGTGGAAACTCACATTGCCATCTCTGGAAGTGGACAGGTCTGGAGCCCTGATCTGTCTTTCCAGGAGTTGGTTTTCACAAGCCCTTCCAACCATAGGGTGGAGACTAATTATGTTAAATGTAATGATGGTTAACTATTTTGAAATAAAATTGTATTTCATAAAATCTGATTGTCATCCCATACATTCTTCTCAACCTGAGAAGGCATAAGTGACCAGGAGCCATCACAGGGTAAGTTATCCTCGTAGAAAATTTTATTGGTATGAAACTTATCTTGCTGGCGGGAGGATTTGTAGGGGAGAGATGGCTTTCAGAAGTCTCCATCAAACTGTCTTAATTTTATCTCGAAAATGATAACTATTCCATCTTTTTTAGCCTTCTGCTCTCCCTATCTGAATTTAAAGTTTCACATGCCAGACACGGGCTTCCCAGGTGGCACCAAGTGGTAAAGAACCTGCCTGCCAGTGCAGATAGACGCAAGAGACACAGTTTCGATCCCTGGGTTGGGAAGATCCCCTGGAGGAGGGCACGGCAACCCACTCCAGTATTCTTGCCTGGAGAATCCCACGGAAAGAGGAGCCTGGTGGGCTACAGTCCATAGGGTCACATAGAGTCAGCATGACTGAANCTGGGTTGGGAAGATCCCCTGGAGGAGGGCACGGCAACCCACTCCAGTATTCTTGCCTGGAGAATCCCACGGAAAGAGGAGCCTGGTGGGCTACAGTCCATAGGGTCACATAGAGTCAGCATGACTGAAGAGACTTAGCATGCATGCCCACAGGCATGCACACCAGACATAGAAATCCATGTTTGAAAGTTCTTTGGAAACATTCTGATGTGAGTCAAAAGCAGAAATCATAGTTACAAATTTCCAAGTTAAAATCAGAGATAAAAAAATCTATGGCACTTTGTAATTTTTAGAATTACTGACATAGAATACATAAAGGAAATGCTTTTGATTTCATGTAGAACGCAATTTAAGTTGAATTTGCTCAGCAGCACCGGTACTCAGTTTACTAGACTCTGTAACTGGTATTCAAGGGGCTGTGCAGAGGAGGTCCTGAGGCCTTTATTCGCAACCACAGGTATAAAGGCCTGCAGGTGGGTGGGGCAGGTGAGGGCCTGGAATCTGGAGTGCAGCTGTGAATCCTGCATCTCCCCCTTATAAACTGGGAGACCTTGAGCACGTTGTTCAGTCTATGCCTCAGTTTCCTCATTTGTAGAAGGCGTAGGCTAGAGAACCCTCCTCAAAGGGCCATTCTGGGGACTTGCTGAAATAATAAGTGTAACATAATTAGAAAAATACCTGGCAGGAGGCAACTGTTACCAATTACTGTTGTTAAAACTCTTACTTCAGTGTTAAAGACTAGAAAGGATTTTTAATCCAGTCATCCAGTTGCCTCAAAGAAGAATCAATACCTAGGAAACCATTTCCTAAAGAAGTTCAACAACATTCCCAAGGCTCATCTAGCTACTTAGTACCAGAACCACCCCCGGAACCCTCCACTCTTGATTTTATCCCAGGACCACCACGCTTAACATCATACATACTGCACTTTGTCCTTTATTAACATTATTAACAATGGGTCTCCTAGAATCTCCTAGAATCAACTGAGTCTCCCCCTGGAAAGCAGTAAATTTTCTGGTGAGGAGACAGAAACTAACAGGAAGGTTAAACGAGGTTAAGCAGTCAGTGATCGAATTGGGTAGGCCAGACCCTGTTTACTGTGTTGAACTACTGAGCAGTGCTATCAAATGTCTTTTTTCTTCTTCCCGAGATACTCATTGTATCACGTGTGCACATGCGAGGGAATAACTGTGGGAAAAACAAACAGGAAAACTTTTGTGTTGAGCACAAGTTACTAGTCAAGAAAGAACAGAGTATTATGTTGCTACGTCCCCAAAATACATCCCTGAAAGGTAATGCAATAAGGTAGCGGGAGAATTTTGCTTAGTATTATCCAACACACTGAAGAAGAAACCATGTGATCGCAGAACCGTGTGATAAAGAATACTGCTTAAGCGTTTAACTTAGATGACTCCTGTCTGAGACAATAATAAGAGAACGATGAGCACATGTATAAGGCAAACACGTAACTTAAATGGATCTTTACAAGAACACAACACCAGTGGGAGAGAGCATTCAGTGGGTGGTGAGTGAAGACAGAATCACAGGAGATGTGTACCTAGTCCTTTGATTATTTAAGGAAGATCTGATGAATGGGCAGAGATTAGCAGTTGTTTAGAAGGGGAAGGGGAGCTTGGTGAACCAGGATGGGGAGAAGATTCTGGGAATCTGTACCAGCAGTGGTGACAATGACTGCAGCAGTATTGGAATTAAAAATGGTAAGCAGAAGCCCCTAAGTGGCACTGAGCAGAAGAGAATCTTCTGTTTTTTAAGAAGAGCTGAACCACATGACTCACAGTTATTTCCAAATTCAGAACGAGTGATTAGACTTAATGTATAATGAGACCTGCTTCTACAGAAGCTATACACAGATGTTTCTCNGCTAGAGAACCCTCCTCAAAGGGCCATTCTGGGGACTTGCTGAAATAATAAGTGTAACATAATTAGAAAAATACCTGGCAGGAGGCAACTGTTACCAATTACTGTTGTTAAAACTCTTACTTCAGTGTTAAAGACTAGAAAGGATTTTTAATCCAGTCATCCAGTTGCCTCAAAGAAGAATCAATACCTAGGAAACCATTTCCTAAAGAAGTTCAACAACATTCCCAAGGCTCATCTAGCTACTTAGTACCAGAACCACCCCCGGAACCCTCCACTCTTGATTTTATCCCAGGACCACCACGCTTAACATCATACATACTGCACTTTGTCCTTTATTAACATTATTAACAATGGGTCTCCTAGAATCTCCTAGAATCAACTGAGTCTCCCCCTGGAAAGCAGTAAATTTTCTGGTGAGGAGACAGAAACTAACAGGAAGGTTAAACGAGGTTAAGCAGTCAGTGATCGAATTGGGTAGGCCAGACCCTGTTTACTGTGTTGAACTACTGAGCAGTGCTATCAAATGTCTTTTTTCTTCTTCCCGAGATACTCATTGTATCACGTGTGCACATGCGAGGGAATAACTGTGGGAAAAACAAACAGGAAAACTTTTGTGTTGAGCACAAGTTACTAGTCAAGAAAGAACAGAGTATTATGTTGCTACGTCCCCAAAATACATCCCTGAAAGGTAATGCAATAAGGTAGCGAGAGAATTTTGCTTAGTATTATCCAACACACTGAAGAAGAAACCATGTGATCGCAGAACCGTGTGATAAAGAATACTGCTTAAGCGTTTAACTTAGATGACTCCTGTCTGAGACAATAATAAGAGAACGATGAGCACATGTATAAGGCAAACACGTAACTTAAATGGATCTTTACAAGAACACAACACCAGTGGGAGAGAGCATTCAGTGGGTGGTGAGTGAAGACAGAATCACAGGAGATGTGTACCTAGTCCTTTGATTATTTAAGGAAGATCTGATGAATGGGCAGAGATTAGCAGTTGTTTAGAAGGGGAAGGGGAGCTTGGTGAACCAGGATGGGGAGAAGATTCTGGGAATCTGTACCAGCAGTGGTGACAATGACTGCAGCAGTACTGGAATTAAAAATGGTAAGCAGAAGCCCCTAAGTGGCACTGAGCAGAAGAGAATCTTCTGTTTTTTAAGAAGAGCTGAACCACATGACTCACAGTTATTTCCAAATTCAGAACGAGTGATTAGACTCAATGTATAATGAGACCTGCTTCTACAGAAGCTATACACAGATGTTTCTCAGGGACTTGGCTTCTGAGGAAGCCCAGCCTACAAAAACATCTACCATCATGCAAACTCACGGAGATGACTATCAATGGCAACAGAAGGAGAGAAAAATAATTTGCACTAGACTGACTCTCTCACGTAGGACTCATGGCTCATAGCACAAGGAAAGCTGAGCTCATCCCCCCGCCCCCACTCACGCATCCCTCCAGCCTCCTCTGTTAGCAGAAACAGGAGCAGAACAGAGGTCCTGGATGAAGCCATCAGAAATGGTACCCAGGTTCCATTAGAAGCCAGTACTCTCCTCAGTACTTAAAGAAAGGGATCTTGGCTCCAACAACATCTGGTTCCCCTCACCCCACAGTTTCTTAGTCTCCTGCACCAGCTAGTCTCATCCACCCCACCTTTAAACATGTGCATGTCCCAAGGTCCTTTGCACGTCACTCTTCTGGTCTTTCTGGCTGCTCATTCATCTTCTCCAAGACTTCATAAGATCTCTTGACTTCCAACACTTGCCTGTGTACTGAGGACTCCCAAACACGCAGCTCTAGTTCTGGCTTCTAACTACTAAACTTGTTTCTAAGTAGCTTCTCAGCATCTCTTCAAGACATACCCAAGACAAACCTAAAACTTGACATTTGTAGGCTGAACCCTCTTCCCCAACTTCTTGAAGCCCTGCTAGGGGTAGCAGCACCACTCTGCCTGAAGTCATCCAGAAAAAAAACCAAAACAAACAAAACATAGAGATGTCTTCATATACTTCTTCACTCACAACAAATTGATCAAGTCCTACTAAACCTTCTGGGATCTCACTAAACCTGCTATGATCTTTCCCTCCCATGCTCATGCCTTCTTCCTCTCATCTGGACTGTGAAATAGTTTCCTAACTAGTCTCCCTGTGTAAGTTTGTCCCCTTCCAAAATCGATCCTTCATCCATCCAGTTACGCTTATGAAATATGCATAATTCAGTGGATGTGAAACTCCTTAGGGAAATTGAGTTTACTGTACTTGTCCTGTTCAAATCATATTTTAAGGTAATAGGGCGTAGATTTTCCCCAAGGGTGGTGCTTCCATTGTCCAACACCTGAAAGAAAGTTGAGTCCTCAGACAGCAAAATACCTTTCAGGTGGGCCTTAGATAGGAGACTAGTCTCTCTCCTTGGGCCTCACTTTCTGAGGTTCAGACCTGAGATCCCAGGAATGGGGCATCCCCAAGGCTCTGCAGAGGAAGACTGAGGTAGACTGGGAATAAGCCCAGTAGCAATGGGCTTGGAGGACCAGGGTTCCTTTCATTAAGAACCTAGCAGACTCCACTACTAAGTGGGATTACCTCATAGCTCAGTCAGTAAAGAATCTGCCTGCAAAGCAGGAGACCCGGATTTGACTCCTGGGTGGGAAAGATCCCTTGGGGAAGGAAACAGCAACCCACTCCAGTATTCTTGCCTGGAGAATCTCATGGACAGAGAAGCCTGGCAGGCTACAGTCCATGGGGTCACAAGAGTCAAAGACAACTTAGCAACTACACCACCACCACCAAGTCTGCTTAGCAGATAGCAATGTCAACCTCCCTATCCCAACACCCACAGCTCTCAGGAACCCATCAAATCTTCTCCGTTTCATCCTGCCACCTGGGTTCCTTCGGGATCTCAAAGGGCTGGTAGACCATACTCAAGGGGCAATGGAACTGGGATATTTATCCTCTAGATCTCATCTGACATTGGTTAATGGCTGCTTCAAGGAAAGGGGACATTAATTCTCCAACACTTCCACCCTTCCTTTGTGGCCGAGAGGAAATATGGGTGGATCACTCACAGTATCTACCATAGAGTGAATTCATACTTGGCCTGGCCCTGGTTTCTTATTTATATTTAACTGCTATATAATTTCTTAACAAGGAGCTTTAAATTCTTTGTGGAATGAGATGAAGTATAAATAGAAAATTCTTACAATAATAAACTTTATGATTGTGCCTACTCTTTTCTGCACACATAACTTAATGAAAGAAACTTCCTCTTGCTCCCTATGATCAAATGCAAGAATCCTACAATTCCTTGCTGCAAAACAATGGTAAGAATTTCTACTCTGTTAGCAAGATTCTACAAATATTTTATTTCCTCCCCACTGATTTCACCCATAAATGGACTTCCAGCAGCCATTTCTTCATTCCTCAGTTTTTTAAAAGAAAGGTAAACACTGCTTAGTGGATTATTAACCATCTGCTTTCAGGATGAGGAGGAAACATGTTCCTGTCCCATCCGATTTGTGTTGCAGTCCTGAAGATGTGTCCATATCATGCCTCTCATTGTCATCCTGACTATCTGGAAAATACTTCAAAATGACATTATCCACAACTTGAAGCTTAAGTTAGATAAAGTATCTTGGTATTATATGCTTTAAAATGGAAGCACTTTCCAGTTATCTGGCAATTCCCTTTTATCCTTCATTACTAAATTTAACTGGAGAGAAAAGGCCCCACTCATGGACTCCTGTCCCTTTGATAACCTTCTGCACTTCAGAGGATAATGAAGCCATGATGTGGTTTCACTTGTCAGAGCAGAAGTAACATAATCTTTTTGCTTTTTCATTGTAGCTGTGTACAAAGATAATATATGGTCACTATAGAAAATGTAAATAATAAAGAAAATAAAGAAGAACATCTTCTTTTAAAAAGTCATCTTCAATCTTACTATACAAATAATCACTGAAAATTGTAGCTAACATGCCACATATATACACTGTATAGACACGCAATCTTACATAAGTGGTGTCACTCTGTGCTATTTCCCAACTACTTTCCAGTTAAAACGTCTTTCCATATATTTTTAAAGACTATTTTTTAGAGCAGTTTTAAGCTCACAGTAAAATTGAGAGGTTGTACAGGCTTCTGATATGCCTCCTGTGCCTGCCCTGCACACGCGTAGTCTCTCCTATTATCAGCGTCACCTGCCCTGCACAGGCGTAGTCTCTCCTATTATCAGTGTCATTCACCAGACAGACGCATTTGTTACCAGGGATAAACCGACATCAAACACTGACCACCACCACCAAAAGTCCGCAGACGACCTAAGGGCTCACTCTCGCTGTTGTATATTCTCCGGGTTTAGACAAATGCATAATGATACATATTCATCATTATAATATCAGACTGAGTATTTTCACTGCCCTAAAAATCTTCTGTGCTCTGCCTGTTCATCTGCTTCTCTCCGCCTGAGTCTGGTAACCACTGATCTTTTTGATTCTCCATAGTTTGCCTTTTGCAGAATGTCAAAGAGTTGGAACCACACAGTATGTAACCTTCTCAGACGGGCTTCTTCCACTTACTAGTAAGCTTTTAAAGTTCCTCTGTGTCTTTTCACAGGCTGATTGCGCATTACTTTTCAGCACTGAACAATATTTCATTGTGTGGATGTACCACACTTTATCTTTTCACCTGCTGAGGGATAACTTGGTTGCCCCCGAATTTTGGCAATTATGAATAAAGGTGTTGTCAACATTCATGTGCAGCTTTTTGTGTGGACATAAGTTTTCCCTATGTTTTTAAAAGTTACCATTTCTGCTTTTATAGTAATTAATGCTAAAGTTACCATTTAATCATATCTTATAAAATGAAAATGCAGCAAGGCTAACTTAAAAGTAAGCTAATAGCATTAGCATATCATCCCTATGAAAGTAGAGTTTTCCTATCTGAAAACTGTATTTTTTCCTCATTTACTCAAAGTTTAGAGACTGTTTTCTCCATCCCCACCCCCACT
>SJYV01040274.1:1226701-1236995 GCA_006410875.1 Neotragus pygmaeus
ACAACCTATCCAACCAAAATCTTTTCCAGATAAACATGTGTTTCCTGCTAAGAACTAAAAGAATCCTCCCCTTTAGTTTGGCTGATTCCATTTCCCTTTCATTCCCCCCCTCCCCCTTTCCACTGGTAGACTTCTGAGGTCCCTTCTAAGCTCTAGAGTCCTGATTTCATGATTTTAGAAAAACTTCACAGGATATTAGCCATGAAGAGTATGATGTCTAATCATTTCCTTTTCCAGCTACATGGCTGGAATGAAAGCAATGTTGCTCCCTCACGTTGCTGATTCAACATGATTTTTTAAACCACTGCACCACTGCTCTTTGTAAACAGACTAATTCAAAACCTAACACTGAAGGTAAAACATCTTTATCACACAACCAAATTTCCTCTAATTTCCAACACCAATGCCAGGGCTTTAAACCTCAGTCAGCTTTATTTGAAAATTTAAGAGAGAGAGATAGCTGTTCTAACCAAATGTCATTTATATCACATGGTCACATCCTATTAGAAGCTAACAACTTAGAAGCATATATTTGGCTATTAGATTGGGGGGCTTTTTTGTTTTTTGACAATTGCTTTATGCCTTAAATTAAACAGGAACAAATAAAAGGCAATAAATTAAACTTTTTAAAACAATGTAAACAAAGGTTTGGTACTGACAAGGATTGAAACCATTGATAAAAGCAGAGTTTTGGATTAGCAATAAATTCCCATCTTCATGCTCCAGTATTATTATTTCTGTGCTACCAGAAAGAACATTCCACTAGTCAAAGACAAATGAATTCTCTTTTCTTAAAATGAATTCCAAGGGTTCTTTATTATCATTTATAGTCCACTCTATATCCTTGAATAAGAGTTCTTATCTTTCGAGGAAAAGCAGAAATGTATATAAGTATATACCAAATAGCTGGATAAGTGGGGGAAAGCCTCCAAATTCTAGAGCACTTAGTACTAGCTCAACACATCACCTTACAAAAGTCTGTATATTTCGGTTTTAATTCAGAGCTTTATCATAACCTAGTAATCACAGTCTAAATACACAACAGTTCAGCAAACTGTTAGGGTTCTAGGCGAAAATGAAGAGCAACAGACTTCTCAACCTTAACCTGTCATTCAACTCACAAATCACTTTGAGGATAAGGAGGTATTCTGCCCCATCTTAGACATTAAAGGGCAGGTCAGTTTTGCTATAACTTTGGTCCCCAAACAGGCTCTGAGGACATAACCACCTCTTCCTTCTCTATCCTGCGCTTAGTTGCTCAGTCGTGTCTAACTCTTTGCGATTCCATGGACTGTAGCCCGCCAGGCTCTTCTGTCCATGCAGATTCTCCAGGCAAGAATACTGGAGTGGACTGCCATTCTCTCCTCCAAAAGATCTTCTCAACCCAGGAATCGAATCCAGGTCTCCTGCATTGCAGGCAGATTCTTTACCATCGAAGCCACCAGGGAAGCACTTCTCTATCCTGTGTGTATTCAATCCACAGATTTCTGAATCTTTATTAAATGCTGGACTTTGCAATGGGAAGTAGGGGTATGATGGTGAACAAGGTACAGTAATGCCCTCAACAAATGGAAGTCTATGTTGGAGGCAGACTATAAATAGCTATTACCATGCAGAAGTGTGGAAGGGCAGAAGTCTTACCCACACGGGGGCAATCAGAGGTGGCTTCTCTTAAGGACAAGGAAGCTACAAATTTCAGAACAAGTAAAGGGGAGGTGAAGGAACAGGAAAAATGTGCTTAGTGAAGGAAAGGAACAGAAAAACTGGGGAAGAGTGCTGCAAGAAGAGGAAACAGAGTGTACCCATGTCCAGAATGAAGAAAATACAAGGATCAAGCAATCCTGAATAGTCACCTTCTGACCTAGTCACTTTAATACCTAAACACCACCATCATCAAATATTTGTCAAGTGTCTACTATTCACTAGGGCCAAGAATACCAAAAAGTAGGGTAACATTACTCCAAGAGGTTCTCATATTATTATGGTGGAGTACAGGAAGAAACTACTGCCCTTCTATTTATTTGTTTCTCACATTCCTCACTTTAAAAAAAAAAACACTCAATTTTATATTGGAGCATAGTTGTTTAACAATGTTGTGTTAGTTTCAGGTGTACAGCAAAGTGATTCAGTTATACACATACAGGTATCTATTCTTTTCCACAGTCTTTTCCACTTTGTTGTTCAGTTGTGGCTGACTCTTTGCGACCACGTGGATTGCAGCACACCATCTCCTGGAGCTTGCCCAAACTCATGTGCATTGAGTCTGTGATGCCATCCAACCATCTCATTCTCTGTCATCTCCTGCTGCTCCTGCTTTCAATGTTTACCAGCATTTAGGGTCTTTTCCAGTAAGTTGGCTCTTTGCATCAGGTGGCCAAAGTTTTGGAGCTTCAGCATCAGTCCTTCCAATGAATATTCAGGACTGATTTACTTTAGGATTGACTAGTTGGATCTCCCTGTAGTCCAAGGGACTCTCAAGAGTCTTCTCTAACACAGTTTAAAAGAAACAATTCTTCGGCACTCAGCCTTCTTTATGGTCCAACTCTCACATCTGTACATGACTACTGGAAAAACCACAGCTTTGACTAGACAGACCTTTGTTGGCAAAGTTAAGTCTCTGCTTTTTAATACCTCGTCTAGGTTTGTCATAGCTTTTCTCCCAAGGAGCAAGCGTCTTTTAATTTCATGGCTGCAGTCACCATCTGCAGTGATTTTGAAGCCCAAGAAAAAAAAGTCTGTCACTGTTTTCATTGTTTCACCATCTTTTCTATTTAGGTAGTTACATAATATTAAGCAGAGCTGCCAGTAGGTCTTTGCTGGTTATCCATTTTAAATATAGCAGTATGTACACGTCAATCCAAAATTCTTGCTTCAATTCTGTGATACTTTGTGTCTATAGCAACAATAGTATTATATACACACCATATATATATAATTATATATACATAACTTGTAAAAAATATACATATATGTGGGGTTCATGCTCAAAACTTGTTCACTGATGTCTGCTTGATCAAAAAAGTTTGAGGGCCATTTATCCCAAGAGATTTATATTCCAGTTTGAGTCACAGCTATAATGAGATGAAAAGCACCAAGCAGTGAGGCTAAGTGCTGCCTACAGGTAGGTGTTAGAGGAGTAAGGGGTGAGAAGAGCTACCTGAGAGCTGGGGTGTTGNCTCAAGAAGTTGATCCACTTTACTCACTCCTCCTTTCAAAAAAGGGGGTATTTTAGACATTTAGAGAAAAGTTCACCTAGTAAAAAAAATATATATATTTTTAAACTTTTAGGCAATGATTGATAGACAGAAATGTTTTACTTTCCCACAATATAAGAGTCCCCACTAACATCAATGAAGTATTTTTGGTGTTTAAGTGCCAGGTGAAAGCTCTAGCTCATAGAAATAAAATGGACCAATTCTCAATCAACCTGTTTTGGGAAGGACACCACAATAGTCACGGCCTATTCTCAGCATCTGGTGTAGACTGGTGACAAAGTGGAAATTCTGAGGGGAGAGCCACGTCGCTGCTCTTGTAAGCACATGTATTTCCCCATTACAAGCTGACTCTAATCCACTTTGGTAAACTGCATTCCTGAAGCAGTAACTCATGAGAGATGAAAGAGCAGAATTTCCTCTAACAAAACTTTCTGCATTTTCTTGTAACTGTGTGAGAAAATTCCTCCATGAACACAAGGATGAGGTACTCCAGCTTCACACTGTAATTGTAGATAAAAGGCTGGGAACAGAAATGATTTTAAAATAAGCGATAGCCTTTTACATAAAACAGTATAAACGAGGGTAATAATAGGAGACTTTCTTCTGCCAGTATTTGTGGCAAGCTCTAAAGAAAACAAAAGTCTTCACGGGAGTCCTCTTATACCTCCTTGGGGCAAAATTTCCATCTAAGACTACAAAGAAGCTATCTTGCATCAAAGGGTTGTTAAAAAGTGACACCTCTGATGGAAACATCACAGGCTGTCTGCCCAGACTTGTGAAAGAGCGAAGAACCTGGCTTCAGCAATGACGGGGCCAACGTGAACCAAAAATTTTAGTCTAGATCACGTGTCTGGTAGCCTGAGCACTGTGTTTTGGAGTAGTGACTAAGAAAATCATAGTTCTGATTTTTCTTTAAACCATTTTCACTGAAGGCACTGGTAAACACATGGCACCACAGGGGACACGACAGCTTGGTGGTGTGAGCAAGGCATGGGCACGAGGACCAGGTGGTAATATGAGAACCCTCCTCCCTAGGAAAAGCCAGACAAAACTCCCTGGATGCAGCCTGGCCTGCTTGCCACACACTAGGAACTCAGAGTGGCCAGAACTCTCCAAAGAAAAGTAGTCTATAGTTATCTCTTAGATAGGGACTTCCCTGATAGCTCAGGTGGTAAAGAATCCACCTGCAGTGCAGGAGACCCCAGTTTGATTCCTGGGTCAGGAAGATTCACTGGAGAAGAGATGGGCCACCCACTCCAGTATTCTTGGGCTTCCTTTGTGGCTCAGCTGGTAAAGAATCCACCTGCAATGTGGGAAACCTGGGTTCGATTCCTGGGTTGGGAAGATTCTCCAGAAGGAACAGGTTACCCACTCCAGTGTTCTGGCAGCCAGCANAACTGTACAAAAAAAGATCTTCACAACCCAGATAATCACAATAGTGTGATCACTCACCTAGAGCCAGACGTCTTGGAATGTGAAGTCAAGTGGGCCTTAGGAAGCATCACTATGAACAAAGATAGTGGAGGTGATAGAACTCCAGTTGATCTCTTTCAAATCCTAAAAGATAATGCTGTGAAAGTGGTGCACTCAATATGCCAGCAAATTTGGAAAACTCAGCTGTGGGAACAGGACTGAAAGAGGTCAGTTTTCATTCCAATCCCTAAGAAAAGCAATACCAAAGAATGTTCAGATTACCACACAATTGCACTCATCTCACATGCTAGTAAAGAAATGCTCAAAATTCTCCAAGCCAGGCTTCAACAATACATGAACTGTGAACTTCCAGCTGGTTTTAGAAAAGGCAGAGGAACCAAGGTTCAAATTGCCAACATTCACTGGATCATCGAAAAAGCAAGAGAGTTCCAGAAAAACATCTACTTCTGCTTTACTGACTATGCCAAAGCCTTTGACTGTGTGGATCAAAACAAACTGTGAAAAATTCTGAAAGAAATGGGAATACCAGAACACCTGACCTGCCTCTTGAGAAATCTGTATGCATGTCACGAATCAACAGTTAGAACTGGACACGGAACAGACTGGTTCCAAATAGGAAANAAACAAACTGTGAAAAATTCTGAAAGAAATGGGAATACCAGAACACCTGACCTGCCTCTTGAGAAATCTGTATGCATGTCACGAATCAACAGTTAGAACTGGACACGGAACAGACTGGTTCCAAATAGGAAAAGGAGTATGTCAAGGCTGCATATTGTCACTGTGCTGATTTAACTTCTTTGCAGAGTACATCATGAGAAATGCTGGGCTGGAAGAAGCACAAGCTGGAATCAGGATTGATGGGAGAAATATCGATAACCCCAGATATGCAGATGACACCACCCTTATGGCAGAAAGCAAAGAAGAACTAAAGAGCCTCATGATGAAAGTGAAAGAGGAGAGTGAAAAANGACTGAAGTGACTTAACCACGCACTCACACATACAAATAATTATATACATCACAGGGAAAGGAATGCAATGTGTGTTTTAGATTTTTTATGTTAACAATCACTGAACACAAGCAAAGTGCCTTATAGATACGCAAGCTCACCCCTTTGAGGACAAGTGGGACACTATGAGCAAACTTGAAATCAGAAAACACAGGAAACTACCCATAAAATTAGCAGATGTTTTCAGGTAATTCTCAGTGATAAGGAGGGAAATTAAAGAAACAGGATTGCCTCGTGGTGGCAGAACTGAAAACTGGCAGAAGCTTTCAGGAGGATGGTTTGGCAGGATGTCTCAGTACCCTTATAACTGCTCTTCCTCTGCAGTGAGTCGTGTCTGTTTGAAGAGGTAATCTAGAGAAATAATCCTGGATGTAGGGAAAGGCTCTAGACACAGCAGTCCTCATCTCAGCATTCTTTATCCCAAGGGGAATATTAGAAATGACTGAACAGGTATGGGAGAGAGACATCATCAAAATGGTGGAATGGGTATTTTCTAAAACTCTCCTCCCCAGAGAATACCAATTAAACACACACTTTTTATTTTGTATTGAGGTATAGCCAATTAACGATGCTGTGACGGTTTCAGGTGAACCGCAGAAGGACTAGCCACACGTGTGTATGTATCCACTCTCCCCAAACGCCCCTCCCCTCCAGGCTGCCACATAACACTGAATTCCATGCCCTACACAGCAGGTCCTTGTTGGTTATCCATTTTAAATATAAAAGTGTTGAACACCAATTTTAATAATTACCCACCAGTGAGAGAACGTTTGTGAAGGTGCAGAAGGGTTCCAGCATGCCCTTGGCACAAACTTTGAGTGCCTTGGGCACACTAGCAAGAAGAGCAGTATCACTTTACCAAGTCACCCCTTCCCCAACGGTCACAGTTCAGGGCCAGGACTGAGGTCCATGATCTTTCTCAGGGGAAAAGGGAGAGGAGATGAGTGAATGCCTTTCTTCCAGGTAAGTGCCCAGCACTGCCATAGAGGCCCATTTCGTCCACGTCCCTTGCAGAACACCGCAGTGTGCGGCATGATGGGGGTGAGGAGCGGTTGGGAGGACAGCAGCCAGAGCTCTCAGAGAGTACCAGAGGGGAGCAGACCCTGCTCTTCACTTCATCCTCTCCGACAGGAAGACTCCCATGAGCCACAAGGGACACCCTGCCTGCAAACTACCCCCACCCCTGCTGGTCCACAAGCACCTCCACGTGCCACACCCTGTGGCTGGCTCCCTGGGCATGCCTCCAGGGAAGGAAAGTATGAGCCTCTGCAGATGGCTGGTGAGCACATGTAGAAAGCCAGTCAGGCTCTGCAAGACTGGAAGAAACACACACAGGCTTGAGCAGCTGGCCCCACCAGAAGGGAAGCACGAAGTTCAGTTTTGCAGGATCTAAAGATACATGTGTGCTAAATCGTTCAGTGATGTCCGACTCATTGCAACTCCACAGACTATAGCCCACCAGGTTCCTCTGTCCATGGGTTTTCCCAGGCAAGAATCCTGGATTGGGTTGCCATTTCCTTCTTCAAGGAATCTTCCCCACCCAGAGATTGAACCCAGGTCTCCTGCACTGGCAGGCAGGTTCTTTACCACTATGTCACCTGGAAAGCCCAAAGAATACAATTCTAAGAATTCCCTCCAGAAAGAAACAAGAAGTGTGAAGCAAGGATATCCATAGAAAAGACTGAGAAATCTCAGAATCCTGAGCAAAACTGATGGAGGGTGTTAGTCTTCTGAAGCCAGTGAGTAAAGACTGGAGGAGGTGACTCCTCAGATGCAAAGACAGCAACACAAGACTTCAAGCAGCATGGAAAATCAAGGAAACATGACACCACCAAAGAAACACAATCCTAAGGGAACAGAGATCTGTGATTTGCCAGATAAATAATTCAAAACAGTTGTTTTAAGAAAGCTCAGGGTGCTACAAGAAAACTCAAAAAGACAGTCCAAAATCAAGTTGATACACACACAAAATGAGAAACTTAACTGAAAGATAGAAATTATAAAAAAGAAGTAAACAGAAATTCTGGAGCTTGGAAACTACAGGGAATAAAGTGAAAAAATGCCCTAGGGAGCAACAGCAGACTTGATCAAGTAGGAGAAAAGACCTTGAGAAGTCAAAAACAGGTCACTGGAAATTATCTGTTCAGAAGAAAACAAAGGAAATAAAAGAATGGACAGAGGCGGAAGAAAGTATACATGAACCATGGGAGACAATTAAGAGAAACAATTTACAGTCTCAGAAAGAGAAGAGAGGAAGCTTATTTAAAATATTAATTCTTGCTGCTGCTGCTAAGTCGCTTCAGTCGTGTCCGACTCTGTGCGACCCCATAGACAGCAGCCCACCAGTCTCCCCCATCCCTGGGATTCTCTAGGCAAGAATACTGGAGTGGGTTGCCATTTCCTTCTCCAATACATGAAAGTGATAAGTCTAAGTGAAGTCGCTCAGTCGTGTCTGACTCTTCACAACCCCATGGACTACAGCCTACCAGGCTCCTCCGTCCATGGGATTTTCCAGGCAAGAGTACTTGAGTGGGGTGCCATTGAACTTCCCAAAGCTGTGGAGAGATTTGGACATCCAAGTTCATGAAATTCATAGTTCCAAAAAAAGTCTATTCCAAGATATCACTGGATTCCCAGATGACTCAGTGGTAAAGAATCCACCTGCCAATGCAGGAGACGCAGGCTAAGTCCCTGAGTTGAGAAGATCCCTTGGAGAAGGAAATGGCAATCCACTCTAGTATTCTTGTCTGGCAAATCCCTTGGACAGAGGAGCCTGTGAGCTGTAGTTCATGGAGTCACAGAGTCAGACACAACTGAGCATGCATGGCAGGGGGAAGAGAGCATTAATAAAAATCAAAGAAAGAATTTTAGAAGCAGCAAAAGTAAAATTCCTCATATGTAAGGAAGATGTGATAAGGCTCCAATTAGATTTCTCAGCTGAAACGCTGCAATCTAGAGACAGCAAAATAACATACTCAAAATGCAGAAAGGGAAGAAGGTCCAACCAAGAATACTTTACCCAGAAGATGTGTACTTCAGAAAAAAAGGAGAAAGAAAGACTTTCCCAGACAAACAAAAGCTGAAGGAGTTCATCACCACTGGTTCTGCTTCACAAGAAGCGTTGAAAGGGTTCTTCAAGCTGAAGTGAACAGATGCTAATTACTAACATGAAAATGTAACACCCACTGGTAAAAGTGAGTATACAGTTAAATTCTAAAACTGCAATGCTAAGTATGAAAACACAGCTGGATTAAAGGTAAAGGAACAGGCAGTGACAACGGCTGGACTAAGCAGGTCAACTGCAGATGTAGAGATGGGTTGGCAAGGAGGGATATCACTGTAAGGCCTGAGAGACAAAAGGCACGACAAACAACCAGAAACCCAGATGGTATGTCATGCATGGGGTTTGTAAGGAAGGAGACAACTGTCACTAATCACACAACCTCTCTAATAGTCCATATGATATAGTGTGTAAGTGTTTTCAGTGAGGGTACTGTATTTACAGAGACCACTCCAGATATGAACATAGCAAGCCACTGAAACAGGAAGAAGCAGCTGCTACAGATCTAACTGCAAAGTCATCCCTTGCTGCTTCCTGGAGTCTCGCATCAGTTGNATATAGTGTGTAAGTGTTTTCAGTGAGGGTACTGAATTTACAGAGACCACTCCAGATATGAACATAGCAAGCCACTGAAACAGGAAGAAGCAGCTGCTACAGATCTAACTGCAAAGTCATCCCTTGCTGCTTCCTGGAGTCTGGCATCAGTTGGACCAACCACTGAAATGAATATGGGCAAGAGTGAGTCAAAAAATTCAAATTTTGCAACTGTAGGAACTGGTTCAGAAGACCGAGTGAACACCATCGAGTTTGTTCCAGGGCAGCCCTACTGTGGCTGGACTGTGCCTTCCTCTACTGAAGCCCCCCTGCAGGGCTCAGTGACCTAGGAAGACTTGGAGAAGGAGCAAAGTGCAGTGGAGATCAAGAAGCAGCTCTCACCCTATGCTGTGGTGGGGGATTGCCACTATGGGGAGAACTGTGCTTATCTGCACGGAGACGCGTGTGATATGTGTGAGCTGCAAGTCCTCCATCCCTTGGATGCTGCCCAGAGGTCACAGCATATACAATCCTGCATCGAGGCCAGTGAGAAGGACATGGAGCTCTTGTTCATGGTGCAGCGCAGCAAGGACATGGTGTGAGGCATCTGCATGGAGGTAGTCTACAAGAAAGCCAACCCCAGCGAGTGCCACTCCAGATCCTCTCCAACTGCAGCCTCAAGAGTATTTGCAAGTGGAGGAGTGCTAAGCAATCTGAAAGCAAGATCGTAAAGTCCTGCCCAGAATGCTGGATCACGTCTAACTTTGTCATTTCAAGTGAGTACTGAGTGGAAGAGAAAGAAGAGAAGCAGAAACTCATTCAGAAATGCAAGGAGGCAATGAGCAACAATGTGGGCAGGTATTTTGATGAAGGCCGTGGGAGCTGCCCATTTGGAGGGAACTGTTTTTACAAGCATGTATACCCTGGTGTGGAGAAGGAAATGGCAGCCCACTCCAGTATTCTTGCCTGGAGAATCCCAGGGACAGAGGAGCCTGGAGGGCTGCCGTCTATGGGGTCGCACAGAGTCGGACACGACTGT
>SJYV01040274.1:1246560-1280742 GCA_006410875.1 Neotragus pygmaeus
CTGTCAAGGCTATATATTGTCACCCTGCTTATTTAACTTATATGCAGAGTACATCATGAGAAATGCTGGGCTGGAAGAAGCACAAGCTGGAGTCAAGATTGCTGGGAGAAATATCAATAACCTCAGATAGGCAGATAATACCACCCTTATGGCAGAAAGTGAAGAAGAACTAAAAGCCTCTTGATGAAAGTGAAGGTGGAGAGTGAGAAAGTTGGCTCAAAGCTCAACATTCAGAAAAAGAAGATCATGGCATCTGGTCCCATCACTTCATGGGAAACAGTGGAAACAGTGTCAGACTTTATTTTGGGGGGCTCCAAAATCACTGCAGGTGGTGACTGCAGCCATGAAATTAAAAGACGCTGACTCCTTGGAGGGAAAGTTACGACCAACCTAGATAGCATATTCAAAAGCAGAGACATTACTTTGCCAACAAAGGTTTGTCTAGTCAAGGCTATGGTTTTTCCAGTAGTCATGTATGGATGTGAGAGTTGGACTCTGAAGAAAGCTGAGCACCAAAGAATTGATGCTTTTGATATGTGGTGTTGGAGAAGACTCTTGAGAGTCCACTGGACTGCAAGGAGATCCAACCAGTCCATTCTGAAGGAGATCAGCCCTGGGTGTTCTTTGGAAGGAATGATGCTGAAGCTGAAGCCCCAGTACTTTGGCCACCTCATGAGAAGAGTTGATTCATTGGAAAAGACTCTGATGCTGGGAAGGATTGGGGGCAGGAGGAGAAGGGGACGACAGAGGATGAGATGGCTGGATGGCATCACCGACTCGATAGACGTGAGTCTGAGTGAACTCCAGGAGTTGGTGATGGCCAGGGAGGCCTGGCGTGCTGCAAAAGCGTCGGACACAACTGAGCGACTGAACTGAATGGCCTGCCTAAACAGACAGCAGTGACAAATGTGTGATGTACCCGATAGCAACACTTCCAGAATTTAAATGTCTTGATGCCAAAATGATAAAAAACCATCTTAGTAGAGTATAATAGCAAAAAGTGTAAGGTATGTAAGAAATCAATGAGTCAAACTGTAATTAATATAAATGCTACATGATTCCAAATGAAAGTGTAAATGATAAAAGTTTAGCATTTTCTGAAGACCAGACATATCCGTTGGGACTTAGAAAACGAAATCTTGGTTACCAAAAAGGAACATGCTGGTCACTCAGTGGTGTTTGACTCTTTTGTGACCCCATGGATTGTATAGCCCATCAGGTTTCTCTGTCCATGGAATTCTTCTGGCAAGAATACTGGAGTGGGTTGCCATTCCCTTCTCCAGGAGATTGTCCAGATCCAGGGATCAAACCCAGGTCTCCTACATTTCAGGCAGATTCTTTACCCTCTGAGCCACTGCTCATTTTATGATGGATAAGAGGTGGCCAAAATGACCCCACAGGATTTCAGAGATTGGGTCATGAAAAACAACAGGGCTTCCTCCTGCCTGCCCACCCCTCTCACCCTGAGAGCCTTAGGCCACAGGGAGAGGCCCTGAGGTCTAGCAGCAGCCCCAGCTGGGGTCTCAGCGCGCCCCCCCCCAGCTGCTAAATGGAAAGGAATCAGAACCCGCCACCCCGCCCCAGTCCCTTCTCAAACTGCAGATTCATGAGCAAAATACATGTTGTGTGTTGTTTGAATCCACTCAGCATTGGGGTGGGTTGTTTTGCAGCAAAAAACTAAAACAGACATCAAAAGAGAAGAGCATTGTTATCTTGAAAAGAAAATGTTTGGTATAGAGTTTTTTCTACAACAGATGGGTCTGTGGAGTTAAGCATGTTTATATTTTAATGTTAAAACATTTAGTTACAACTAGAAGTGTGCTGTTCTAATTTTAGAGGCATTCTCCTTAATAATTCGGATATCCATTTTATGGCAAATGGTCAGAAAGTCACAGAATTTAAAGCTGAAGTGACACTGACGGTCCCCAGTCTTGTTTATCCAGCGCAGAAGCCGGAAGCCAGCGTTGTTCTTGTTTATCCTGCAGAAACTGGAACATACAGATGGACTTTCCTGCTTGGCATGACTTTTCCATTGAGGGTGAAGTATACTAAATTTGATAAGGAAATATTCTTTCTTTCCTGATACAAAAAAAAAAAAAACCCACTTCTGTTTAACAAGCTAAATTTGTCTCCAGTGTTATTAAAATTCCAATTTGCTCACCGTCCAGTAACAGTCATACGGGCCCCACAGATATAATTTAGGGTTCCCCAAAACCCAGATGGTAATTACAGCCATGAAATTAAAAGACACTTACTCCTTGGAAGGAAAGTTATGACCAACCTAGAGAGCATATTAAAAAGCAGAGACATTACTTTGCCAACAAAGGTCCATCTAGTCAAGGCTATGGTTTTTCCAGTGGTCATGTATGGATGTGAGAGTTGGACTATAAAGAAAACTGAGTGCAAAAGAATTGATGCTTTTGAACTGTGGTGTTGGAGAAGATGCTTGAGAGTCCCCTGAACTGCAAAGAGATCCAACCAGTCCATCCTAAAGGAGATCAGTCCTTGATGTTCATTGGAAGGACTGATGTTGAAGCTGAAACTCCAGTACTTTGGCCATCTGATATGAAGAGCTGACTCGTTTGCAAAGACCCTGATGCTGGGAAAGATTGAGGGCAGGAGGAGAAGGGGACGACAGAGGATGAGATGGTTGGATGGCATCAACGACTTAATGGACATGGTTTTGGGTGGACTCCAGGAATTGGTGACGGACAGGGAGGCCTGGTGTGCTGCGGTTCATGGGGTCGCAAAGAGTCAGACACGACTGAGCGACTGAACGGGAACTGAAAACCCAGATGTCCCCCAAAGGCAAGAAGGCAAAGATTCAGATGAACTGACCATTTACTTCCTGTTACCCCAAAGAAGTGTTGCCAGATGAAACACAGATCACTCAGTTCAATTGAAATTTCAGGTAAACAGTTTTTTCTTTCTCTTTTCCTTTTCCGTGTTTTAACTGTAGGTATATTCCTTTTTTTTTTTTTTTGCTACATTGAGAGGTTTGCAGGATCTTAATTCCCTGATCAGGGATTGGACTAGGGCCACTGGCAGCAAACACACCTAGTCCTAACTACTGGACCGCCAGGGAACACATGTCTTGCATTTTATTGGCTGAATCTGGCAATAATATCCCACAGAGACTCTTTCAAATTGAACCAGTCCGAGGCACCCAGAATGGATATGTTTAAAATTCTTCTGGAAGAATGGGGTTGGAATATCATGCTGTGGAAGTTTTATTTTATTAGTATCATTTTATTACTGAATAGAAATAGAGACCCCAGAATAAAAGGAGCTCAGTATTTAAGATGAAGCAACATTTGCTACGTATTGGAGTGTCACATTTTACCTGACTGGTGATCTGCACACAGTGGACAGCATGCGTGAGGAAGGCTAAAGGCAAAATGTTCTCGTTTTCATCAGAGACAGACGTGGAGCTGCCATCTGACTGAGTCAGATGCAGAGATCTCTGTGTGTCCAAAAGCAGGGAGCAATCACAGCCCTAAACGCAAATGACAAATTCTCTGGATCACGTTTGCTCACATGCTCTAGGGAAAGGGAGTTTGAGAAACCCTACGTTAAAGTCACCATTTGACCCTTCTTGCTTTTCATCTGGCAACAACCACACCCTAACCGGCTAACCCCATCTTCAAAGTCTGCAAAGTGTCCCAAACTGCAGAGTCACCGAATCACCTCGATGGCGTCATAGGTTCAGATACAGGGAAAAGCACAATATTTTGTTCAGTCTTCTCAAAATAGCAGCAGAGTCACTCCCCCATATAACTTCCTTTCATAATGCCTTAAAGAGAACACAGGGTTTAGCGTGAGTTGCTCCCCTCTGGGCAAACCCTGAAAACAGCGCAACATGCGTAATGCGCAGGATTCTTTTTCCTCCCAGATCCCCAGGTCCCACTCTATCCCACTCCAGGCATCCAGTGAGTGATGTCAGATGGATGGAGAGTTCCCAGCAGTTAAGGGCAGCAGTGATGAGTGAGGCTGGAACAGTGCACAGCATTTGAGGTCTTCCAAGAAAATCAGCATAAAAGACCAGTCAGTGACTCGCTTGGCAACCAGGAAAGCTCACAGGGTGCCTGGCAGTTCCTCCCGTTCAGAAGTCACTGGGCAGCTGGTCTGACTGGCGCTCAGCCCCTCGGGGACTCTCCTGGGCTCACACCTCCCTCCCCACCCCATCCGGGGAGCTTTTCCCAAGTTCAGCATGTACAGCATTTTAGAACCAGTGCCAACAACTAGAGGGGTGTAAGAGAACCTGAAATTAGTAAAGGAAAGCAGCATTTCTCATAAATGGAGTCACTTACCTAACCCCCACATCATCAAACCAAGGCTTCACTATTATTTCCGTTCTCCCAGAAACAGAATCTGAACCTGGTTCATCAGGCATCCCCTGACCAGCACTGGTGAGGACACCTGCCTTGCAGACCCCTGCTGTCTGTCCCCCACAGGAAAGTGACCTTAATAACCAACTCGTTCTGTCCAGCGTAACCTCCTGCTCCCAACTCCCTTTCACCCATAAAGTCCTTCATTCTGTCCAGCTCCTGGGGCTCCTCTCTGTCTGCTAATGGGATGCTGCCTGACGCATGAATAGTTGAATAAAGCCAATAAGATCACTAAAACTTAGTTGAATTTTATTTTTTACCATTCAATATAGACAGATATCTAGACAGGTAAAGGGTGGATGGATGGATCGATTGATGGAGGGAGAGATGATGGATAAATACATAGATAGACAAGACAGGATATACTTGTAAACCTTCAGATCACCGCAGGCTGGGGAGTAGCTAGGAAGGGAGTGGAAGGCGCTGGAGAAATGTGGGGAGGAGGTGGAAAACCACTGGGTGTGAAGCAGGTCCTGTGAACTGTTGAGCTGCCAGATTCAGCAAAAACATTGAGGTCAACTTCAATCATCAGAGGTTAAATTTTTCTTAACAACACAGCTTTCTTTAGTTAATATTAAATATCTCTATTCTACACAATGTACACACAGATGGCTCTGGACCATCCATGCCACCTTTGCCTCCTGCCCCAGCGCCTTGCAGCTCCCACACATGCTGCCTGGGATCTGGCATTTATAACATGTTCTGGCATTTATAAGAATGTTCTCACTCTGCGGCACTTTCCTGTGTGTCCGTGGACAACGTAGATCATCTTTCTGATGTTTTCAGGCTTTGACATGAATTATGTACTTCATGTCTTCTGCAACTTTTCTTCTTACTTCAACACATACTTGGGATTTACTTATGCTGCTTCTGTCTGTTTTTTGTTATTGTCACTGATGTGTAGCATCACACAATATGAATGAACCACAGTTATTTATTCTCCTGCTGATGGCCACTTAGCTCATTTCCTCGTGTTAAGCTCTTGTAAACAGTGTCGAAATAAACATTCTTCCATACACTTCAGTTAGCACATGTGTGAACATTTCTCCAGGGTATAAAAGCAGGATTAGAATTTCTGGATTGAATAACAACATAATTTTTCAATTCTCTTCTTACGATAGTTCTCTTGATTGATCTCTATATCAACCAAAAAAATATTTTTATGAAACAGAGATTTTTTAAAATGTCTGATTCAACATTTCATTAATTTATTATAGTGACTGTCCATCTTTGTTTTCAAGAATGAGATTGAAAATCTTGTGACTTGTATGAGTCTTCTCAGACTTGAACTACATTGCGTTTCTTAGATATAGACTAAAATGTGAAATCCTGCTACCCCTTCTTATTGTCTGACACACCCAAGCTAATCATTGTACTTCCAGCCAAGCTGTCATTCAAATACCAAGTTTACATGGCACACTCAGAGTTTAGGCACCATCCTTGGTGCCCGGAGATTGGAATTCAGGCCCCGTAGTTCACTACTGGGTGACTGAGCTCAACTTACATTAACTTTCAAGTCACTTTGTCTATAAAAGTAAGAAATGCTTAACTTAGTGATGAAAGGTCAGAGATTTGACATGCAATAGGTTTCCTGACAGAAAAAGAAAAAAGAAAAAAGAGAATGGCATCCAATGATGAGAATAAGTAACTTTCCGTCTGGAAGGAAACTTTACCCCCCAACACACACACACACTGCCTCTGTTGATGGATTAGTAATTGGTCCATGCCCCTTTCTTGACCATGTGATAAATACCCAGTTTCTTTCTTTTTTTTTTTAACTGAAGTTTAGTTGATTTGCAACGTTGTATTAATTTCTGTTGTATAGTAAAGCGATTCAGTTTTACATATATATTCTTTTTCATATTCTTTCCTATTATGGCTTATCATAGGATAACATAGTTCCCTGAGTTATGCAGTGGGACCATTCTATTAATATATATAATAGTTTGGATCTGCTAATCCCAAACTCCCAATCTATCCCCCGACACCCCTCTCCCTTGGCAACCAGATCTGTTCTCTGTGTCTGTGAATCTGTTTCTGTTTTGAAGATAAATTCATTTGTATCATTTTTTTTAGATTCCACATATAAGTGATATTATATATTTGCCTTTTCTCTGTCTTAGTATGATAGTATAAATATACACACATTTTCTTAGTATGATAATCTCTAAGTCCATCTGTGTTCCAGCAAACGGAATTATTTTTTTATTCCTTTTATGGCTGAGTAATATTCCATTGGATATACGTGCCACATTTTCTTTATCCATTCATCTGTCAGTGGACACTTAGGTTACTTCCATGTCTTAGCAGTTGTAAATAGTGCTGTTATGAACATAGGGGTGCATGTGTCTTTTAAAATAATAGTTCTCTCTGAATACGCCCAGTTTCTTGAGGAAGACAGTGATTGGCAGTGGTCTTCCTTGACTTTCTTGGCTCACATAACTCCTGNTCTTAGCAGTTGTAAATAGTGCTGCTATGAACATAGGGGTGCATGTGTCTTTTAAAATAATAGTTCTCTCTGAATACGCCCAGTTTCTTGAGGAAGACAGTGATTGGCAGTGGTCTTCCTTGACTTTCTTGGCTCACATAACTCCTGAAGCAGCTAACTGAGGCACCTGTGTGACCCTCAGCTCCGCAAAAGCCATCTAGACCAGCATCTGCGCTCGACTGGCCTCCAGCCGGGCTCCTGCCAGTTGGCAGTCACTCTGCTGCTGCTGTTCTGACCGAAGCCCCAGTGGACTTTTGAGGCATCTGCAAGCATGTTTCTTTTCCACGCAGAAATCATTTTTATTCAAGGAGACTTCCCCCAACACAATCACTGGATTGCAAACTATCAAATGCCTTCCTAGCTCTAACGCTCCTCCGTGTGATCAGCACCTTTCTATTCTATCTCTGTGTACTTACCTTGTCTTTTTGGGGGTTTAACGTATGTTTTGAATCTTACAGCCTGTTTTGATTTCGTCTATACGAAAGAAAGTATTTCATAAATTCCTAGTAACTAGTACATTGTCAAATAAGATTAGATGTTAAATGATTTCTGTGGCAAACTGTACCATTCTAGGTTTATATCTGCCTTTTGTATTCTGACACCTTTTTACCGCCAGTGACATCTGTGCTAAGATGAAACAAACCCTGAACCCTGTGTTACCGATGAAACGAGCGCTGAACACTGAGCAAAGGGTATCAAGCTGAAAATTTGCCTGGCATTTACTGGAGGCTCGTGCCTTGCCTTTTAAAAATTTATTTGCCTGTGTTTTCTGTTGGAACCTCACAAAAAGGGGCCCAGACAAAGCATCAGGCTGGTAATATGAGCTGCATGACAAGCGCTCCATATGGACCCATATGAGCTGCTAATAAGCTCTGAAAAAGATGAGGTCAGTACACAGCACTTGGCTCAGTCCATCCCTCTGGTTTATGGCTGTGCCGACCCTCAGGCAGATAATGGTACAGCTTCTGCCTCTAGACTTCCTCCAAGGAGCCCAAAGTGCTTTGCAAATGTCTTCTTATCGATTTTCATGTCTCTGATGCAGAGTTTTAAAGGCAGCAGACAGAAGAGGTGAGTAGCCAAGCCAACCTGTTCAAGTCAAAGAGAGACCCAGCTATGTGTCCCTTAGCCCAGCCTTGGTGGGCTCCTCCCTGGCGGGGGGTCTGCCCCTCTTCCCATCTTCCTCCAAACAAGCGAGGAGCTTGCACGGGGCAGGGGGTGGGGGGTGTTTCTCTGTGCCTTCAGTTTGCTCATTTATATAGCTTTACTTCCTTTGAAGGCTTATCCCAGTAGAGTGTTTCTCTGCTAGGAAAAAGACTTCGCACTGTCCCAGCCTGCTTTCTTTTATCTATAACACAATGGCAGACACTGAGAAATTTGTTTAAAAAGAAAAAGAAGGAAAAAAGGACAGGAAATTTTTTAAAACTCCCAAAGGAAATACTTCCTTGACTTTAAATCAGCTTAAATATATATTTATATATAACACTTACATATATTTATTATTTAAAATTTAATATACAAATTATTTTACATATTTTAATAAAAATATACATGTATACATACATATTTGACCTTTCAGAACTAATTAAAAGCAAACAACCCTAAAGCATTTAGCTTTCTGACCTGGTTTTCTGGAGACTGGAACACAGCCCAGTAAGGATGTCCGGGTGGGGCCGCGTGGAGGAGCAAAGCAGACGCCAGTGGGAACTGCATTTCCACACACCAGATGCCGTGCTGTATTCACCTGGCTTCTGGGAGGCTGGGCAGTGTGGACCTGAGAGGCCCATGCAGCCTCCAAGGAAGTAAAAAGCACTGCATCCAACTCAGTTCCCAGCAACAGGACCAGAAATTCTCTGTTGTGTTGGGATGGGAGGGGGGTATCCTGGGCTCTGTAGAAGACTCAGTGGCATCCCTGGTGTCTGCTCACAGATGCCAGCTGACCCCTCCTGATTCTGCCAGGGAAAGATGTCTCCAGAACCAATGTCCTTGATCAGCCACCCTGAAGGGTCAAAAACTAAACACCATCAAAGCTGGCTGTTGTCAATGTCACCAAGAACACTGTCGTTCCACAGGGGCTGACTCAGCAGCACCTCAGCAGAAACTCGAGATAACAGCAGATCCACAAGACTTGCCCTCCCCCTCAGCCTCCCCTGCCGTCCCCACACCCTCCCCCTGCCCTGTCTCTTATACACATCTCCTTTCTTGACCATGTGATAAATACCCAGTNAGCACCTCAGCAGAAACTCGAGATAACAGCAGATCCACAAGACTTGCCCTCCCCCTCAGCCTCCTCTGCCGTCCCCACACCCTCCCCCTGCCGCTCACCATACACCCGTCCAGGAGCAGCTGCTCTGACATCCTTTCCAGGGAAAACCAACCACCTTTCAAATGCAAACTCTTGCTTCACTACGCAAGACTTTAAGGACGAAGCACAGGCGTGCTAAGTCACTTCAGTCGTGTCTGACTCCTTGCGACCCCTGGACTGTATGTAGCATGCCAGGCTCCTCTGTTTATGGCATTCTCCAGGCAAGAATACTGAAGCACGTTGCCGTGCCCTCCTCCAGGGAATCTTCCCCCATCATCTAGGTATCAAACCCACATCTCCTGCAGCTCTTGCTTTACAGGAGGATTCTTTTAGGTCTGAGCCACTGGGGAAACCCAAGGATGAAACACATGGTCCCCTAATCACAGGCAGAGGGAAGGAATACTTTGCTCTTTTCCCTTCTTGGTTCGTTGGCTGGTCTAATAATGACATTGACAGAAGACAGACTAACAGAACAAAGAACAAATTTAATTTTGTCCGTACGTGCATGCTGAGTTGCTCAGCCGGGTCTGACTCTTATGTGACCCCCATGGACTATAGTCCTTCAGGCTCTTCCATCCATGGAATTCTCCAGGCAAGAATAGTGGAGTGGGTTGCCATTTCTTACTCCAGGGGATCTCATAAAATAGGGGATTCAAAGAAGTGATCAAAGCAGGCAGCTTTGATACTTTACAGACGAAGAAACTGCACATTTTTGAAGAATTGACCCAATGAAAGGGGTTTGGGCTGGGTTAGCGAATTAGAGAGGAAGTAACAAGGTCTGTTCGTACAAACTTCTCAGCCCTTAAAGTCTGGTCTCCGGGGGTAAGGAGGCTTCTTCTTCCTGTCCAGGGAGGGCACCTTCACCCAAGAGATTTATATTCTGTGTTCAGGGGGACAGAGGGGGGTCAGAGTGTATCAGCTGTTTCTTAAATAACTTTAATTCAAAATAATCGATATGCAAATTGCATATTTGGGGTGGCATAATCTGTTCCCCCTCAGAGGTGTTAAGAATTCCCGGAGGGCTTCTCTGGAGGCTCAGTGGTAAAGAATCATCTGCCAATCCAGGAGACAAGGGTTCGATCCCTGGTCTGGGAAGATCCCACATGCTGCCAAGCAACTAAGCCTGAGCGCTGCAACTACAGAAGCCTGCCCACCCTAGAACCGTGCTTTTCAACAAGAGAAGCCACCGCAGTGAGAAGCCGCACACCAACCATAGATAGTAGTCACCTCTCACCTCAACTGGAGAAAAGCCTACACAGCAGGGAAGGCCTAGCACAGCCAAAAATAAACTTAAAAATTAAAAAAAAAAAAGGATTCACTGAAAGGTTACACTTAGCAATCAGCTTTAAGATGAACTGCTTTGCCTTTAAAAATGCATTCTGATTGTAGGAAAATTTAGTGATTAGCCAAGCAAATTGACACACATTATAATCATGCTGTCACACTGAATCTTTACCTGTTGATGACTAAATTATAGATTTCCACTTCAAGAGTAAACAAATTCCCTTGCATTATAATATCTTTGTTGGGAGTTTTTAGAAAGATAAGTAATCAATCATTAAGAGTTTTTTCAAAGTGACTCAATTTACTGGTTTACAAGCAGTACTGTTACCATTAATTTGACTGTTAGAAGTATTAATTAAGTTACTACCATTTCCTTTTCTTTGAAATGTTCAGCTTGAACAAAGTGCAACCCCAGTGAATTGAGTCGAGTGGCTGCAGACAGATCTCATTTATAGCAAAAACAACAAAGGCAGTATTTTCCAAAGGAAGTCCCCTGGCAGAACCCTGCTGGTACAAACATTCTGATGCTGCATCAGTAAGAATACACCACCATGCACAGTAGATCAAACATAGCCAGGCAGGAAACAATGGGACTGCAGGAAACATTTTTTAAATGGGATCAAAGAAAAGCTGGGCTTCTCCGGTGGCTCAGAAGAAAAGCTAGAGGAGGCCAGGAGCTGAAGCCCAGAGCCTTAAAAAGAAGCCCACAGCGAGTGAAATAGCAGTTATATGCCATCAGCAGAGAGAAATCAGGAATTAACCAACAGAGAAGGCTGCTGTGTGTGTTTCTAATGAACTACAAGGAGAGACTCAGAAACCAGACAGGATGGCTTTGTGCTACCTGACAATTATGGATTGGGTTGTAGCATTTGTTCTGAGAGTTGCCGGCACTGTAGCAAAAACAGGGTAGTAAGGTAGACATGCCAGAGCCCTCACTTGCCTTTTAACTAATAAATGCTACAGCGGCTACTTTCCAAAAAGAGACAGAGTATGCTCGGAGGCTGGAAGAGTCAGTACCGTTCAAATGAAAATTCTTCCCAAGTTGATCTAGAGACTCAGTGTCATCCCAGCCCATCTCCCAACAGGCTTTTCCTGAATGCATAGACGTGTATGTGTAGGGTGTCTTTATGTGTGTTTACCTGTGTATGTATATGTAGACGTGTATATGTATATTGTGTTTATGTGTGTGTTTAAGTGTATATGTATATTGGTATAGACCTGTATGTATATTGTGTGTTTATGTGTGTGTGTATATTTGTGTAGATCTGTGTGTGTGTGTTGAGTGTGTATACATACATGTGTAGATGTATGTGTGTAGTGTTTGTGTGTGAATATGAGTGTTTATGTGTGTGTATGTTTACATGTGTACGCACATATGTGCTTGTGTGTGTGTGTGTGTGTGTGTCTGTGTGTGTGTAGAGGTGGATTTGGGAAGAGAAATGTGAGAAGACCTGACNTGACAGAAGACAGACTAACAGAACAAAGAACAAATTTAATTTTGTCCGTACGTGCATGCTGAGTTGCTCAGCCGGGTCTGACTCTTATGTGACCCCCATGGACTATAGTCCTTCAGGCTCTTCCATCCATGGAATTCTCCAGGCAAGAATAGTGGAGTGGGTTGCCATTTCTTACTCCAGGGGATCTCATAAAATAGGGGATTCAAAGAAGTGATCAAAGCAGGCAGCTTTGATACTTTACAGACGAAGAAACTGCACATTTTTGAAGAATTGACCCAATGAAAGGGGTTTGGGCTGGGTTAGCGAATTAGAGAGGAAGTAACAAGGTCTGTTCGTACAAACTTCTCAGCCCTTAAAGTCTGGTCTCCGGGGGTAAGGAGGCTTCTTCTTCCTGTCCAGGGAGGGCACCTTCACCCAAGAGATTTATCTTCTGTGTTCAGGGGGACAGAGGGGGGTCAGAGTGTATCAGCTGTTTCTTAAGTAACTTTAATTCAAAATAATCGATATGCAAATTGCATATTTGGGGTGGCATAATCTGTTCCCCCTCAGAGGTGTTAAGAATTCCCGGAGGGCTTCTCTGGAGGCTCAGTGGTAAAGAATCATCTGCCAATCCAGGAGACAAGGGTTCGATCCCTGGTCTGGGAAGATCCCACATGCTGCCAAGCAACTAAGCCTGAGCGCTGCAACTACAGAAGCCTGCCCACCCTAGAACCGTGCTTTTCAACAAGAGAAGCCACCGCAGTGAGAAGCCGCACACCAACCATAGATAGTAGTCACCTCTCACCTCAACTGGAGAAAAGCCTACACAGCAGGGAAGGCCTAGCACAGCCAAAAATAAACTTAAAAATTAAAAAAAAAAAAGGATTCACTGAAAGGTTACACTTAGCAATCAGCTTTAAGATGAACTGCTTTGCCTTTAAAAATGCATTCTGATTGTAGGAAAATTTAGTGATTAGCCAAGCAAATTGACACACATTATAATCATGCTGTCACACTGAATCTTTACCTGTTGATGACTAAATTATAGATTTCCACTTCAAGAGTAAACAAATTCCCTTGCATTATAATATCTTTGTTGGGAGTTTTTAGAAAGATAAGTAATCAATCATTAAGAGTTTTTTCAAAGTGACTCAATTTACTGGTTTACAAGCAGTACTGTTACCATTAATTTGACTGTTAGAAGTATTAATTAAGTTACTACCATTTCCTTTTCTTTGAAATGTTCAGCTTGAACAAAGTGCAACCCCAGTGAATTGAGTCGAGTGGCTGCAGACAGATCTCATTTATAGCAAAAACAACAAAGGCAGTATTTTCCAAAGGAAGTCCCCTGGCAGAACCCTGCTGGTACAAACATTCTGATGCTGCATCAGTAAGAATACACCACCATGCACAGTAGATCAAACATAGCCAGGCAGGAAACAATGGGACTGCAGGAAACATTTTTTAAATGGGATCAAAGAAAAGCTGGGCTTCTCCGGTGGCTCAGAAGAAAAGCTAGAGGAGGCCAGGAGCTGAAGCCCAGAGCCTTAAAAAGAAGCCCACAGCGAGTGAAATAGCAGTTATATGCCATCAGCAGAGAGAAATCAGGAATTAACCAACAGAGAAGGCTGCTGTGTGTGTTTCTAATGAACTACAAGGAGAGACTCAGAAACCAGACAGGATGGCTTTGTGCTACCTGACAATTATGGATTGGGTTGTAGCATTTGTTCTGAGAGTTGCCGGCACTGTAGCAAAAACAGGGTAGTAAGGTAGACATGCCAGAGCCCTCACTTGCCTTTTAACTAATAAATGCTACAGCGGCTACTTTCCAAAAAGAGACAGAGTATGCTCGGAGGCTGGAAGAGTCAGTACCGTTCAAATGAAAATTCTTCCCAAGTTGATCTAGAGACTCAGTGTCATCCCAGCCCATCTCCCAACAGGCTTTTCCTGAATGCATAGACGTGTATGTGTAGGGTGTCTTTATGTGTGTTTACCTGTGTATGTATATGTAGACGTGTATATGTATATTGTGTTTATGTGTGTGTTTAAGTGTATATGTATATTGGTATAGACCTGTATGTATATTGTGTGTTTATGTGTGTGTGTATATTTGTGTAGATCTGTGTGTGTGTGTTGAGTGTGTATACATACATGTGTAGATGTATGTGTGTAGTGTTTGTGTGTGAATATGAGTGTTTATGTGTGTGTATGTTTACATGTGTACGCACATATGTGCTTGTGTGTGTGTGTGTGTGTGTGTCTGTGTGTGTGTAGAGGTGGATTTGGGAAGAGAAATGTGAGAAGACCTGACGTGTCCGGGTCTGATGAGGAAACAGTCTCCACTCTCTACATTCTGTGTTCACAGCATTACCTGGGCTTCCTGACTCTGGGAAGAGCAGGAGAAGGGCATGTCGGGAGGCTGCCAGTGAAGGTCAGAAAGGCCGAAGGTGGAAGCACCAGTGGAAGTGCCAGGGGCAGGTGTCAGGCGAGAACTGGAACTCCACTGCCGCCACCAGGCGGGAGCTTCTGCGGGGCTCTGTGCCCACCACGTCGGTACTGGGGAGAGACCCACAGACCAGGCCCATCCTACCAGCAGCCCTCCTCGAGTGGGGTCTTCCCCTCCCAAACCTCACACATACCCTCATTCTCTGAGTGTGACCCAGAGTCACACAGGTAGGGCAGCGCCCCGACCTCAGATGGGTGAGTCACAGTGCCAGCGGCCGCCCACAGCCCCGCCAGGCGCCTGTCCCGTTTCACCAAGTATGCTCAGAAGGCCAGAAGCTGAACGTGTGGCCCCTCCTCATAAACTCTGTCACCACCTGGACCACTCCCGGAGTTCATCCAATCCCCCACACAGCTCATTGCCTTTAACACAACCACTGACAATGTGACCACAGTTCCCGTTAATTAACCTCTCTTTATTTTCATTTGAACAGAAATAGATTCTAGCAAAGTGATGGGCATCTATTCAAATGAGTCATTAAAAGCCCAGTGACAGCTGCTCACAGGCGATGGTAAATGCCTGTCATAGAGACTTATGATGGAGAAAAGCAATACACCTCATGTGCCATTTTCTCTCCAAGGAAGCTGCACAGGGGCTCACCTTCAGGTTACCGTGTGTACCACTCTTCTATCTCTTGCTTCTGAATCCAGAACGTGGAGGCAGGCAGATTTGCTGCCTGTAATGCCACTTCCCCCTCCCAGGATGGCAGAGACCAGCTTGGTGGTGGTGTCGTTTAAATTATTTGTTTATTGGCCACAAGAGCAGCATGTGGGACCTCAGTCCCCCAACCAGGGACTGGACATTGGAAGTCAGGAGCTTTAACCACTGGACCACCAGGGAAGTCTCAGAGCAGCCCAGCTTTGCTCTGAGACTTGGGTGAATTTGACTGATCTGAGGTATTCTCTCTTCAGGAATTGATCCAGGAGGCCCAAGGAGCCTTGAGGGACTTGGGGGACATTGTGGATTCCTCTCAGAAAGGTTTCCCTTGGTCATCCAAGGGGCCAGGCAGGACAGCATCTAGCCTCTCAGCAGACCTCGTCCTACCTGGATGTGGCACCCAGACAGCCATCTTCACGGTGAAGCAGTGTGGGAAGCGGCCAGGCTAAGGTCAGCACAGGGGGGACAAGGCTCCTGGTGCCTAAAGTTAGGATGGAGTGCTGCGCTTGCCCCTTCTCTGCAGGACAGTGGACATTTGACGTCTGCTGCTTTCCATTAATGGACCTGGGATTATTTGCATCCCAAACTGTCTTATGTGATAGCAACTGGTCTTATTAGAATCCTTAGTTATGACCCTGGGCATCCTAGCATGCTGAGTTGCTTCAGTCGTGTCCAACTCTTTGCAACCCCATGACTGTAGGCTGCCAGGCTCCTCTGTCCATGGAATTCTTCAGGCAAGAATACTGGAGTGCATTGCCATGCCCTCTTCCAGGGGATCTTCCCCACCCAAGGACTGAATCCACGCCACTCACATCTCCTGCATTGCAGGTGAATTCTTTATTGCTGATCACCAGGGGAGCCCCTTCCTCTCCTCAGAAGTAAAATTTAATAACAGCATGAGGTCACATTAAAATCTAGACTTGCTGCCTTCATAAGCTCATCTCTGTTCCTCAATTAAATCATCATGATAACCGATATTTCCATTCTGTCATATTAGGACTAGCTGCTAACTTTAATCCATCCTCAATGGATTTGAATAAAAGCCGGTAATGAAATCAGGAAATCAGTCATGTTGGGTCCATAAGGAATCTTATGACTGGCAAGGTACATTTACAATGCTTGGGTCACTAGGATCTTCCCAGAGCAAGCTGGAAAAGTGGCTACTCTTTGAACAGATGAACATATTTTATTAGTTTTTATTGATCTTTTTTTTTTTTTGCTTTTATGCTTCCACAATTATAAGCTGCTTCAGCAATAAATATGTGAGAGTTTTGTTTGAAAAGTTTAGACCGATTTACTAACAGTCATGCTTTCTTTTATATTTTGGGCAGTGAATCTGATGGAATTTGTCACAAAATGTTTCAAGCTGAAATCTATGTTACCAATCACATTACAGTTTTCTTTCATTCTTTCTACTGTTAATAGGAGGCTTACCTGATGGCTCAGCAGTAAAGAATCTGATTGCAATGTGGGAGACACTGGTCAGTCCCTGGGTTGGAAAGATCCTCTGGAGAAGGAAATGGCAACCCCCTCCAGTATTCTTGCCTGAAAAATCACATGGACAGAAGCGTCTGGGGGGCTACAGGCCATGGAGTCACAAAAGAGTTGGACATGACTGAGCAACTAAGCACAAGCACTGTTAACAGTGTTGGTTGATTGGTTGTTGGTTAATTCTAAGAAACCTTCAAAAGTGGATGAAAACTCTGCAAAGCATTCTATCAACACATTTAATCACATTTAATCCTCTTTTCCTTGAGGAGAGAGAAATAACTTAGATTTATGATGATGTAGAGATTCATGTTACTATGGTAAGCATAATAATAACGGGGCTTCCCTGGTGGCTCTAGTGATAAAGAACCCACCTGTCAATGCAAGAGACGAAAGAGATGCGGGTTCAATCCTTGGATTGGGAGGATCTCTTGGAAGAGGGTATGGCATCCCACTCTACTATTCTTGTCTGGAGAATCCCATAGACAGAGCAGCGTGGTGGGCTACAGTCCATGGGATCACAAAGAGTCAGACATGACTAAACTGACTTAGCATGCATGCAATAATAATATTGTAGGGATTTTTTAAAGATCTTTATTTTTTGAAGATAATTTCTGAAATATTTATAAGTGAAATGCTAGTGTCTGAAATTTGTTCTAAAATTCAGGGTGGAAACAGTGGGTGGAATAAAAATGAAATCAGATCAGCTGTGACTTGATAATTAAAGAAGCTGATGGTGATGAACTTTTGCATATGTTTGAAATGTTCAATAACAAAAAGTACTTTTGAAAACTTTCAGGACAATCCAAAAATAAAATTTTAAAATACACTTTCATCTGCAATAACATCAAAAAGAATAACAGAAAGAATACCTAGGAGTAAAGTTTTTAAAAGAAGTACAAACTTAAACCGAAAAACTACAAGACAAATAATTTCATCTACATAACTGGGGAAGGATACCATGATCATGGATCTAAAGATTTACAGCTATGATGGCAATATTCCCCAGGCTGATTTACAGATTAAATCAATTCTTATTGATTGGATGGCATCACTGACTCAATGGACATGCTGCTGCTACTGCTGCTAAGTCACTTCAGTCGTGTCCGACTCTGTGCAACCCCATAGATGGCAGCCCACCAGGCTCCCCCGTCCCTGGGATTCTCCAGGCAAGAACACTGGAGTGGGTTGCCATTTCTTTCTTCAAAGCATGAGAGTGAAAAGTGAAAGGGAAGTCGCTCAGTCGTGTCCGACTCTTAGCGACCTCATGGACTGCAGCCTACCAGGCTCCTCTGTCCATGGGATTTTCCAGGCAGGAGTACTAGAATGGGTCAATGGACATGAGTTAGAGCTAACTCCAGGAGAAAGTGAAGGACAGGGAAGGCTGGCGTGCTACAGTCCATGGGGTCACAAAGAGTTAGACATGACTGAGCAACTGAACAACAACAATCAGAATCTTGGCCAACTTCTTTGTAGAAATTGATAAACTGATTCTAAAATTCTTACGAAATTGCAATGGATCCAGAATAGTCAAAACAATCTTTTGAAAGAACAAAGTAGGAGGACTTACATTTCTCAATACAAAGCAAGCATTACTGACATTGGTTCTTGGACCCTTTAATCCATAAAAATTGAGGCCAGATGAGAAATTCAGGCTTTATTGGGACTTGTGCTGGAGCAGAAGGAGGGAGCAAAAACAAGTGACAACTTAACAACTAACCCCAACCCTACCTACTCCCTTAAATGGAGTACGGGTGCAGTGGTGAGCTGATTCCTTAAGTGGAGGGAGGGTGAGGGAAGATCAGTGGTGCTCCCAGACACAGAACAACTAAATGAGACATCAAAATGAGAAACCCACAGAAAACATTTACAACAAAACTAGGAGACAAGGTACCTCTGCTTGCCCCAAGATACAAACATCCGCGCAGGAGAACTGAGAAAGAAGCTGACAGAACAAGTAAGGGGGTCCTCCTGGGAGTTGATGGATGACTCCCGAACAGAATTGTTTCAAAGGATTTAGTTTAAAGGCCTAACGTTATTTGCAAATTTTCTTTAACAGAGGTCCTAGACAAATAAAAGCCAGCCTGCATTCCAGCTCTGTGTAGCTTTGTATTGGGCTAGTGGTATAGAGCCCACCTGTCAGTGCTGGAGACAAAAGAGGCACAGGTTCGATCCCTGGGTCGGGAAGATCCTCTGGAGGAGGGCAACCCACTCCAGGATTCTTGCCTGGGGAATCCCATGGACAGAGGAGCCTGGCGGGCTATAGTCCATGGGGTCGCAAAGAGTCAGACACAACTGAAGCGACTTAATGTGTGTGCATACATAGCATGCATTGTATCCCTAAGGTCCCTCCATGGAACTTCCTAGTGGCATGGTGGTTAGGACTCCAAGCTTTCACTGCCAAGGGTCCAGGTTCAAACGCTGGTTGGGGAACTTGGATCGTGAAAGCAGCACCACTCAGCCAAAATAACTAACCAACAAAACAGAAAAGTTAAAGTGCCTCTTCTTTCCTCCCCTTGTTCTTTCAGTCAGACTGTGTCCTGTAATTTTTTTTTTTTAATTCCAACTCAAAACTCATCTCCTAAAGAAACCTTATAGGATTGGTCCTTCCAGGTTAATCCCTACTTAAAGATGACCCCCTCCAGTTCTCAGATGCCTAGTTTCCAGGATATATTTCCTCGTATTGAGGTTTTGTGCTTTTTCCAGGTGGGCCTGCCCAGTGAGTGCAGGTTTTTTTGGAGAGGAGGCTGCTTTCTCTGCATCACTTCAGTGCGACTAGGATGGGTTAAGTATGACACAACAGGAAAGCCATTCTGATGCCAGTTCCTGCACAATCATGGGCAAGTGGGGACCATTCACATTCCACTTTAAGCAGTCTGCTTATGAATGTGTGATCTCTGATGGCACATCAAAGTGCTTGTCTTGTTTTAAAATAATGAGAGGATCATTAAAGAAAACCACAGTGACCTTTTTACCTACTCCTGAGGGAAGTATTGAAAGTATTGCACTATGCACAGTAAACTTCCCAACTGCTTTTCTGTTTGAAAACTTATTTATAATTTAGAGAGCAAACTTATGTCTAGGTGAGCCAAAGTGACGTCCCATGGTACATTTTCAGCAGCCCACTCAGAACATCATTGGTATTCAGCCAAATGAATGAAGAGAGGTAGATACTACACAAACCCACTTGACCAAGCATATTTTACAAGGCTGTTCTCCCCTGTAAAGGGTGATATAGGATACTAATTTGTGATTTAGATACTAATTAAGCAGTTCGGAATGGATCATTTCCTCCAAACAGTTAGGGAGATCTTTCCACTTCAAACAGGTTTCACCTCTTCTCCTGGGAAAGAAAAAAACAAAGATGGGTTATTAAATCCCACAGTTTTTATGCAAGGCTGTTGAGTTTTTACATAAAATCATCTGGCATCACTACATAACCATGTAGTTAGAGTGCTTAAAAATTAATTGGACTTCTAATAGTGAACCGATTCACAGTAGATAAGGTGCCTGTTGAAAAGGCAAGGCATCTGCCTCTCAACTGCACATAATAATCGTCAAAAGCGGACTTTGTGAATTGTGATCTATGTCTGATGACTGCTTTCTATCTTCACTGATGGGAAGTTAATTACTCAACACACCCCAGAGAAATCATCTTCTTCCAACAGCCAACGCAAATTTCAGAAAATAACAAGTTGAAAACGTAATTTGCCTGTATCTAGCACTTCCCCCAAGTCCATTGGTTGGTAAGTATTCACTAGGCATTCACGCTACAGCTGGCATGCACATTAACAACCAGAATTTATTACTTGCTCATCAGAAACCTGGCTCTAGCGGAGAGATGATATTACCAGTCGGATATACTAATCACAGTTCATGTTTCCTAAAGGACACAGAGGGAGAGCCTTAAGGAGACCCCAAAGGCAGCATCTTTTTCTCCCCTCCACTCCTCAGCAACAAGAGCTCAATAGGTCCTTCAGCAGATCTTTCAAGTTCTACAGAAGTTTAGAATTAAGCACTTTAAAAATGACTAGTCCCAGCAGCATGATCTACTTCTCAACCTGATCTTGGCTGATTGCCAGCAAAAGCCTCTACTCAGTTGATCCAGGGCACATAAGCCAGGTGGACCAGGGAGGTGCAGAGGAGAAAAGCTGTCACATTGTAACAGGAAGAACACATCTGACTCCCTATCAGATCTGTTTGTTTTACCTTAACCTTTGTATCCTTTTACCTTAACCTTTGTATCTGTTTGCAACAACCAACCCTTTGTATTAAAAAAAAAAAGTGTTAGTCGCTCAGTTGTGTCTGACTCTGCCAACCCATGGACCGTAGCCTACCAGGCTCCTTTGTCCATGGAGTTTCCCTAGTAAGTGGAAAACCGACTGGAGTCGGTTGCCATTTCCAACTCCAGGGGATCTTCCCAATCCAGGGATGGAACCCGCATCTCCTGCATTGACAGGCAGGTTCTTCACCACTCACTGAGCCATCAGGGAAACACTGGCTTAATAAGAAAAGTAGCAGGAAGAAAAGTAGGTAAAATGCGCAAGGGTTGGAGGCCTTGCTTCTGCATTCTCAGATACATTGCTAGAGGCTTTCTTATCCGACATTATCTACACCTTTTTTTTTTTCTGCTTCTTCATCCAAACAGGTTCCACTGTGTCGCAAAGGGTCTTCTCCTTCCCCAATGCCCCTGTCCGATGTGTGTGAGCAAAAACCTTATATGTGATTTCAAATTCAGCCCACGTAGCCCTGGCTCTGCATAGCCTCCCTCTTGCTGTTCTCACCTGGAAGGGGAGGTGTGCTGGTCAAAAAACCAGAAAAAGCCCTGATCTGCAGCAATTGCTCATTCACATGGGAATGAGCACCCCACAGGAAGAGTTGTGAACACTCAGGTTTCGGAGCCAGGAAGCTGTTCAGCCAACTAATTGGGCAAACCGCAGTTCCAGGAAGTGATGTCTCTTTCTTGTGAATGCCTTGGCCATCCATCTGCATTGTCCTGGTCCGCACCACCTTCTACCATGAAGTATGATGGCTTCTGCATGCCTTCACTCTCCTCCCCAAAAGCATCCCCCTGCCCCGCTCCCACCCTAGCTGTGTGGACACTGACAACTTTCAGAGCCTGTTTTATGTCTATTAAGCACAGTCTCATCAGCAACTGTCTTGGGGCTGTTACAGAACTCAGGTGAGGTGACACGTGCGAGCATCTCACATCACAGTCCCTGCCTGGCTTCTGATGGACACTGAATAGACGGAGGTTTTCTATTCTTCTTGAAAAGTGTTAGTTACTCAGCCATGTCTGACTTTGCAATCCCATGAGCTGTATCCCACCAGTTTCCTTGGTCCATGGATTTCCCAGGCAAGAATACTAGAGTGGGTAGCCATTCCCTTCTCCAGGGTTTCTTCCCGACTCAGGGATCAAACCTGGGTCTCCTGCATTGCAGGCAGATTTTTTACTGTCTGAGCCACCAGGAAAGCCCTACTCTTCTTAGTTTTTTTTGTTTGTTTGTTTGCTGCACTGGATCTTCCTCGCTTTGTACAGGCTTTCTCTGGTTGCAGTGAGCAGCGGTTACTCTCTACTTGCATTGTGCAGGCTTCTCATTTTCAGCATCACCAGCTCTAGGTACATAGGCTCAGGAGTTGTGGTGCATGGGCTGAGTTGCTCTGAGGCATGTTTAATCTTCCTGCAAAAGGAATCAAATGCATGCCCCCACCTTGGCAGGCAGATCCTTTACCATTGAGCCACGAAGGAAGTGCCCTCTTCTCAGGCCTTTAACACTCTTAGGACAGAAGTCCTGTTATGATTCATTTTTTAATCATCCCAAGTGTCATGAACACTGTCTTGTAACTAAGTAGTCACTGTCGAAATATTTTTGTTGATGTATCCACTGAAAAAAAGGAGTAGCTGATAGCAAGGCTGAGGCAGGAAGAGGGCCTGAGGACAGAACTCACTGGGGCAGAGGGCGTGGGCAGCCAGAAGAGGGAAGAGAAGCTCAGGGAAGTGACCTGCCCAAGCCCACAGTTTCCCTGAAGAACCCGAGGTGGCACCTCCTTCCCTGGGCCTTCTTCTCTGCTGGGAAAACACTGAACTGCTGCTTACTGCCAAATTCTGGCTTTGGTTGAGCTGAAATTCAGGGTCAGGGCCACCCACAACCTCCCGAGGCGGGTCATAAGGACAGCAATGGCTATCTACATGTAGTTGTTGATGGTGTTCCCGTACACTTCATCCCATGGGGCAGGAGAACTTGGCAGCAGTGTCTGGTGGTGGAAAGGAGGCTCGGGTAGGAAAGCTGGATTTAGGGACTTTTGTGCATAGGCAGCATGTGTTTCATAATCTCTGGCCTGCTTGAACAGATAAATATATATCAATGAAATACCACCTACACCCAAAAAGCTTGGAATCCACTTACAGCTTCTATCTGATTTTGCCTTAGGGCAAATGTTAATCTTTTCTTATATCTCTGCTGCTCATCTTTTATCTAAAAACCATGGAATTCCTACTGCTTAGGACAGGGAACTCTACTCAGTACCCTTAATAACCTAAATGGGAAAAGATCTGAAAAAGAATGCATAAATGTCTGGTGGTGGTTTAGTCACTTAGTCGTGTCTGACTCTTTGCGACCCCATGGACTGTACCCTGCCAGGCTTCTCTGTCTATGGGGTTTTCCAGGCAAGAATACTGGAGTGGGTTGCCATTTCCTCCTCCAGGAGATCCTCCTGAACCAGGGATTGAATCCATGTCTGCTGCATTGCAAGCGGATTCTTTACCACTGAGCCACCAGGAAGCCCTAGATACATGTCTATGTATAGCTAAGTCTGTAGATGACACCACCCTTACGGCGGAAAGTGAAGAGGAACTAAAAAGCCTCTTGATGAAAGAGGAGAGTGAATAAGTTGGCTTAAAGCTCCACATTCAGATTATGGCATCTGGTCCCATCACTTCATGGGAGATAGATGGGGAAACAGTGGAAACAGTGTCAGACTTTAATTTTCGGGCTCCAAAATCACTGCAGATGGTGATTGCAGCCATGAAATTAAAAAACACTGACTCCTTGGAAGGAAAGTTATGACCAATCTAGATAGCATATTCAAAAGCAGAGACATTCCTTTGCCAACAAAGGTCCGTCTAGTCAAGGCTATGGTTTTTCCAGTAGTCATGTATGGATGTGAGAATTGGACTGTGAAGAAAGCTGAGCACCGAAGAATTGATGCTTTTGAACTATGGTGTTGGAGAAGACTCATGAGAGTCCCTTGGACTGCAAGGAGATCCAACCAGTCCATTCTGAAGGAGATCAGCCCTGGGATTTCTTTGGAAGGAATGATGCTGAAGCTGAAACTCCAGTACTTTGGCCACCTCATGCGAAGAGTTGACTCATTGGAAAAGACTCTGATGCTGGGAGGGATTGGGGGNTGGTGTTGGAGAAGACTCTTGAGAGTCCCTTGGACTGCAAGGAGATCCAACCAGTCCATTCTGAAGGAGATCAGCCCTGGGATTTCTTTGGAAGGAATGATGCTGAAGCTGAAACTCCAATACTTTGGCCACCTCATGCGAAGAGTTGACTCATTGGAAAAGATTCTGATGCTGGGAGGGATTGGGGGCAGGAGGACAAGGGGACGACAGAGGATAGGATGGCTGGATGACATCACCGACTCGATGGACACGAATCTGAGTGAACTCCGGGAGATGGTGATGAACAGGGAGGCCTGGAGTGCTGCGATTCATGGGGTCGCAAAGAGTCGGACACGACTGAGCGACTGAACTCAACTGTGCACACAAAAGTTTGAAAACCACTGATTTTGAAAGTCGGCAAGTTCAAGATCTGGAATCCAGAGCATGCATGTGATTCCTGCTGATGTTGCATATTATCATGGGGAGAGGCAGTGCCTCAGTTTCCTCAAGTGTAAAATGTGTCCCGTGGTCTCTCTTGTGGTTTCCAACAAGAGGTTCTTGTCCAATTTGAACTAAGTCTGAGTTAGTTGCAAGTTGAAAGCTTTCAAGTTGCCATCAGGTACAATGTTAATGCCTTTAAAAAGACACTACAAAAATTTAGCTGGTGTGTTTCTTTACGGTTTATTTCTTTGTTTAATTAATGTATCGATTGGTTTTTGGCTGTGCTGAGTCTTTGTTGTGGTGGGTGGGCTTCTCATTGTGATGGCTTCTCTTGTTGCTGAGCACAGGCTCTAAGCTCACAGACTTCAGTAATCACAGCATTCGGGCTCAGGAATTGTGGCGCTTTGGCTTAGTTGCTTCGGCATGTGGAACTTTCCCAGACCAGGGACTGAACTCATGTCACCTGCATTGGCAGGCGGACTTTTATCCACAAGCCACCAGGGAAGTCCCCGATGTGTTTCTTATAATGAGCTTGGGGTCAAGTAGAAGATTAGGGATATTTATTAGGAGGAAAATGCATAAGAAAAATAATTAAAGCAACTGACTCATTAAGCAGTGTTATTGTAATGACCAAGGATCCCCCAAGTTCTGGAAATAATTTTTTTTAACGAAACATTTTACTTTGAAACAATTTTAGATTTACAGAAAAGAAGGCACAGAGAATTCCTGTTTATCCTACATCTAGTGTCCACTATTGCTAGCATCTGGTATAATCTTCACAATGAATAAACTGATATTACTACTAGAAAAAACTCCATATATTTTATTTTTAAATAGATTAATATTTTGGAAATCCATAGCAATTCCATGTGTTCTAGTGATTTTGTGGGGGAAATATACAAGGTCAACAAAATGTGTTGAGAAGCAACTTCAGGCTGGTTACTGCTGGCTCAGCACGGAAGCAGAAAAAGAGACCTGCTGATGTGGCCTCTTCCTATACTGCTTGGCTGTGCCAGGGGTCACTTGGGGCCATTTATACCAGCCCTTCTATAAAGTCATCAGCTAATGCAGTTGGTAATTTGGCAGATTGGAGTGAAGGGGCCAAATAAAAATGAAATATTGAACCCAACTCTCCTGCCCACTTTGCTATTTTTGAGGTCAAACTAGAGATCCGTGTTTTTTGGGCTCCACTGCAGTGAATTTGGAAGCTGCAAGTTCATGATAAGCTGTTGATGTCTCTGCAAACAGAAAATTGAATCTCCAGACACAATCCCAGCTCAGCAAAACTTTCAGCAGCTGCAGTCAGGCCTCAAAGTCATAACAGACCCTAACTGGTGATGGATGGCTGCCTGGGACTAGATCTAGTCATCAAGTCAACCCCAGAAAACCACGAGCTTTCCCTTAACCCCCTTATTCTTCCAGCATCATGTCTAAGCAAGTTGAAAGGAGGCAATCACACATCCCCTGGTGGCATCTGGCAATTCTCAGGGAATGTTCTGGCAACTTTGTGGGCAAGCAAGGGCTATGCCACGTGGATTTATGCTGACACGTGTGATTTAGATGGGTGAACTTGGAAAGGTCCACTGGTGTTAGAATGGAAGAGCTCAAGTTGCTTAAAGAAATTCTTCCTACAGAAGGCGCCAAGTGGCCGCAGCAGCGCGCCCTGACGCACGGGCTGCTGACTCTGGCTCAGGTGCCGCAAACCGTCGGGAAGCCCCTGTATACATAGTATGAAATGCCGCATTCGATTCAAGCTTGCTGCTGTTGCTGTTCAGTCATTAAGTTGTGTCCGACTCTTCACAACCCAATAGACTGCAGCAAGCTGGGCCTCCCTGTCCCTCACTGTCTCCAGGAGTTTGCCCAAGTTCATATCCATTGAGTTGGTGATGTTATTCAAAGCTATGTAGCGAATAATTCAGTTAAGGAAAAGACAAAACACAGAAATGCTATTATGCTTATAAATTTTGGGCTCAGATCTTACTTGGTTCTCCAAAAATTGAACAATTTTTATTTTTTATAATTTTATTTACTTATTTATTTTTGGCTGTGTCGGGTCTTAGTTGCTGCTTCGGTTTTTTCCCCTCTAGTTGTGACGAGCAGGAGGCTACTCTGTAGTTGAGGCGTGAGGGCTTTTCATGGTGGTGGCTTCTCTTGTTGCAGAGCACGGTTTCTAGGGAGCCAGGGCTTCAGTGGTTGCGGCTCATGCGCTAAACCGCCCTGTGGCAGGTGGAGTCTTCACCGACCATGGGGTCGAACCCATGTCCGCTGCTTTGGCAGGCAGATTCTTAACCACTGGACCATCAGGGAAGTCCCAACAAGTCGTTTTTTAAAAATGCTCATTTGCTCCTGTCCCTTCCTTGCTTGCACTCAACATTGGCTTTCCCTTTGCTCTTAGGATGAAGTCTAAAATTCCTAACGTGCCCTTTGTGGGTGACAAATGACATCCTTTGTGGGTGGCTTCTGCTCTCCTGGGCTCAGCTGGAGCTACTCACACCCTCCATCCCAGGGTTTTTGTCACAGTAACCTTCCAATTCCTCACGCCACCCTGGGGCCTTTGCATAAGCACTTACTCCTACTTACAGTGACCCCGTCTCATCTTGCCTTAAAGTTTTGTCTCCAGCCTCAAGGCACTGTGACCCATGACTTCGAAGCCCTTTCAGGTGTGTCACTGTGTACTCACTGAGTGCTTACCTAAGCCCGCCCTCCTGCTCTTGTAGCCCCCGCGCAGTAGGGACATCTCTGTTCTGCCCAACATTATAGCCCCGGTGCCTGGCCCAGCCTGGCGCACTCTAGGGACACCACAACACTTATTGTGAAAATCTAGTTATGGATGAAGAGGACGCACAGGAATCCTGTTTCTCGCCCCTCTTTCACCATGTTCTAGCCCACTTGCTGTCACTTGCCAGATGCTTCGGGGGCTGAGAGCAGCTTCCTCCACTTTTACCCTCTGTAACAAAATGCCCTCAGAGCTGCTACCACAAAAAGCATTTTTGCAGGACTTCCCTGGTCCAGTGGTTAAGAACTCGACTGCTGATGCAGGGGACATGGGTTCGACCCCTGGGAAGGTTCCCCACGCCTCCAGGCAATGAAGCCCTTCAGCCCCAACTACTGAGCCTGCGCTCGAAAGCCTGTGTTCTGCAAGAGAAACCACCACAGTGAGAAGCCCCCACATTGAAAATAGAGAATAGCCCCTGCTCACAGCAATGAAGACCCAGTGCAGCCTCTCTCCCCTGCCAAAAAAAAAGCATTTTGCAGCAGTGGAGCCACTCCAGACCCCCCAAACATCCTCTAATGGGGGGCTTCTGTCTGATTGCCCCTCAGGAGGGACAGGAGGTCCACTAGGTCCTTCCAAAAATGTTGCATGGAGTGGTCCAAGTGTCACACAGCTAGTAGGCAAGGTGGCTGGTACACTGTCGGTGACTTTTCTTTCTAATCAGCACACCTTTTTTCTGACATACAACCTTATGTACAGCCCAGACTATGAAAACGGAGCTTCTCTGCTGGACTTGGCGCTGAGCACCTGCTCACCTCCCTTTTCCCTCCACCCACCCCCAAGTCCCTCCCTGGGGGCCACATTGGGGTGGGGACCATCTCTTTACCAACATGACCAGGGAACATGGATCCTCTGACCATCTTTATATCCCCCCACATACGCTGTCTGGGAACCAGGTGCAGGTATCCAAAGCTAAAGTCGGATCAAGATTTTTGAACGGAAAAAAACTCTCAAGACAAAAAACCAAACCCTATATCACCTTCTTCTCCTTTCTAGAATGCAACCAGGCAATGCATATAAAATGCTTTGGGATCCTGATAAACCTATGATAGAACAAAACCCCCGAAACCTATCCTAAGAACAGTCTTTAGTTACAGAAGACGCAGGTTCCCACAAGATGCTTACCCCTGTCCTGATGATAAAAAGCAGGAATCTAGATGCTTGGGAGTAAGGGATCAGATTGCCTGCTTGTGCTTTCCGGGAAGGCACGCTGTAAGAGGGATGAGCAAGCATAATTGATACGGAATAGGCCCGTGATAGTGTAGAGAAAAAAAGTGACAGAATGCGGCAGACAGAAAGATGCCATTTTCATAAAAGAAAATATGAAGATATGTATGTAGAAAAAAAAGAATAGACACCAATATTTTAATTGTGAGATTATGGGTGATTTTCTTTTTTGCTCACTTGTATTTGTAGATTTCTACAATAAACTTATTTCCCTTTCATAAGGAGACAACAGAAGATGACATTAGTGAGGTGATAATAGACACATCTCAATCCTTTTCAGAAACCAGGGTGGTGTCTCACCACAGCCCTCTCAGCTGGGTCTCCTTGTCCCAGCGCAAGACTGGGTGGGAGCTCTGAGCAGGGGGGCGGGTGTGACTTTTGAGGGAGCCTGGGGTTCTTCCTGGGCATGCACTCGCAGGCTTCCTGGAGGAGAGGGCTGCTAAGAACTGGGCCCTTTGGCCTCCTGAAGTCACAGCCTCAGAGGACATCACAAGACCTCTGAGATCAGTGAACTCAGAGGTGTTTGCGGCTCCATCTTCAGGGCTTCCCAGATGGTGCTAGTGGTAAAGAACCCGCCTGCCAATGGAGGAGATCGCATGGAGGAAGGGATGGCAACCCACTGCAGGATTCTTGCCTGGAGAATCCTATGGACAGAGGAGCCTGGGGGGCTCCAGTCCTTAGGGTCGCAGTCAGGCACAACTGAAGTGACGCTGCACACACACTTGGGGCAGCTTGGCCCTGCTGCCACACACGGTCGGCTGTGATCTGTGCACGGTCAGAGCGAGCGGCTCGGGCCCATTCCTTCCCATCTGCCCTCAGGGCCGGTTAGACAGGCTGCCCTGCCATCCTCAGGGAGACAAGGACCCACCGACCACCCTCCCTATAGGTGCTAGGCATGAATGAGTCCTTTGCCATAGTGTGGTGCTTCAGTCATCTCCAGATCAGCCCTGGATGGTGGGCCTGCTTCAGAGTCAAACTGAAGCCCACAGAAATGCAGACTCTGGTCACTGGGCAGCCTGGGCTCAGAACCTGTGCTGGGACACTCAGGAGGCCAGCCCCTGGGGTTCCCACCCAGGCTCCCAGCTCACTGGGGCATCTCCCAGTGCTACATCAGGGCCCAATGGGGCCGGCGTGTGGGCTTGAGGTCCACTGGTGCACCTGAGGAGGCTGCTGCCAAGTCTACTTGCTAGGAGGATGGCTGGGCCAGTCCAAGTGGGATTGGGGGGAAAACAAGGTCTCAGTCACGTGGGTGATCCAGGGCCAGATCAGGGGCCACTGGCTGGGAGGGGCAAAGAGCCGGCTGAACCCCTGCTCTCTCTGCTTACCCAGGGCCTCCTATCTCTGCTCCAGTTCATGCTCCTGCCCAGGCCCACCCAGGTAGCTGATTGTTGTTCAGTTGCGTCCGACTCTTTGCAACCCCATGGACTGCAGCACGCCACACTTCTCTGTCCTTTACCATCTCGCAGAGTTTGCTCAAACTCATGTCCATTGTCAATGATACCATCCAGCCATCTCATCCTCTGAGAACCCCTTCTCCTCCCCCAGACATCTGCCCTCAGTCTTTCCCAGCAGCAGGGTCTTTTCCAGAGTCAGCTCTTCACATCAGATTGCCAAAGTGTTGGAGTTCAGCTTCACTCCTTCTAATGACTGTTCAGGGTTGATTTCCTTTAGGATTGACTGGTTTGATCTTCTTGCAGTCCAAGGTAGTCTCAAGAGTCTTCTCTTTCCAACCACAGTTTGAAAGCATCAATTCTTTGGTGCTCAGCCTTCCTAATGGTCCAACTTTCACATGACTACTGGAAAGACCAAAGCTTTGACTAGATGGACCTTTGTCGGCAAAGTATGTCTCTGCTGATGTCCTGTTCAAATCCCTCAGCCCTTCNGAAACTAAAACAGCATTATAAGTCAACTATACTCCAATATAAAATAAAAAATGAGAACAATAAAGTGATCATGGTAAATAAAAAAGTAAAATAAAAATCATGAAATCATAGGATCAGAGGAGCTCAGGGCACTACATGCTCTAGATATATCTTTTCAAAAATTAGAGGTTTAAACCAAATTTAAAATGTTGACGATAAGGAAATAAAGTTGCTGTTGTTGTTGTTTAGGTACTAAGTTGTGTTGTACTCTTTTGACCCCATTGACTGTAGCCTGCAAGGCTCCTCTGTCCATGGGATGTCCCAGGCAAGAACACTGGAGTGGGTTGCCATTTCCTTCTCCAGGGGATCTTCCCCACTCAGGGACGGAATTGGAGTTTTCTACTTGGCACCGTTATGGAGTCAACAAGGAAAAAAGACTCCAGGACAACGAGAAACTTGTCCTTGGCTGGTGTGCTCACCTGGAAGCCCACCCAGGGGGGGTCTCTGTCTGCCTCCAAAGGAAGTTTCACCTGGCAGCTTCAGACGTGAGTACCGTCCCCTGCTGCTGCTGCTGCTGCTAAGTCGCTTCAGTTGTGTCCGACTCTGTGCAACCCCAGAGATGGCAGACCACCAGGCTCCCCCATCCCTGGGATTCTCTAGGCAAGAATACTGGAGTGGGTTGCCATTTCCTTCCCCAATGCATGAAAGTGAAAAGTCAAAGTGAAGTCGCTCAGTCGTATCCGACTCTGGGAAAAGGCTTAACGATTTTCCTCTTGTTCCGCAGTTCTCAAGGTTAATGGGGAGGCCTGGAACGGGGAAGGCGGTCTTACAATCAGAGTCATGGCATTTGTGCTGAATAGCTAGAAAGATGTAACCAACTGCTGCTTTGATTTATTGCTAATTGTGATGGTTATTTTTCTCGGAGGTTTATAACAAAGTTGAAGAAGGACATTCGACTGTTTAGCAAAAGAGCCCGGCGTTCACAGAGGTTAGAGGCGCTGCGGGCCGCTCTGCAAGGTCTATAAGGTCAGCCTGCAGCCCCCGCACTTTGGGTCTCCCTCCGGGTCGCTCCAGCCCAGGTTTGGCTAAGGTCCGAGGGCCCCTGTCTTCCCCAGCCAGGGGCCCAGCTCCTCGCGGGTCCAGGACTGCTTCGGCATCTGTGTGTCCTTGGGCACAGCTCCTCGCTGGGAGCAGGCAAGCAATACCCGCTTATGGAAGAAATGTGCCAGGACAGCGCGTGCATCCGTGTGCTCTCGGCGCATAGCTATGGCTAGAGCACTCACTCTCCTGCAACGAGGCATCCGGTTTTTTGCAGGCAGACAGCGCGGTCCACCCTTTCCTTCCTAGTCTATCCTCACTCTACATCACTAGCACTACTTTTAAAAATATTAATGATAAACGCCTTATTTTTAAAAAGAAGACGTCCTAGCCGATCAGAGGAGAAAAAGCACGGAATCTGGACATCAGTGATATGTAGGGGACTAATCGTTGCCGCTGTTTCAGCTAAAGAAGCCGGGAGAACAGGTAACTTTCAGAGTGAGCGGATAAAGAACTCCAAACACCTGCCCAAACATAGCACAAACCAACCCGGGAACCGGCTGGTGCGCTGGTACCCAGGTTTGGGGCGCACCGCCCACCGAGGCGTCCACGCTTTCGCTCGCGCATGCGCACGCACAGTCCGCTGGGGCCGCCGCACTGCGCCTGCGGAGTGGGGCGGGGCGAACGCAGAGCATGCGCGCGGACCCCGCCGGCAGGAAGCGCGCGCGGGGCGGGGCGGGGCCTCCGGGCCGCCCCCGCCGCCGCGCTCGGAGTCCGGCGGCCGCAGCGCGCGGCCCGGGATGCTGAGCCAGCCGCTGCTTCGCCTAGCGTCTGCTGTCAGCCGCAGGAGGATGAAGCTGCTGCTGGGCATCGCGCTGCTCGCCTACGTGGCCTGTGAGTGCTTCGGCCATTCATTCCCGCTCGCGGCCTGCTCCCTCCCGCTCCGCGCGCGGCCGCCAGCCGAACAGAGGACCCTCGGCCCTCGGCCCCGCCGCACATCGGGCTGCGGTCCACGGCTCCCGAGCGTGCGGCGCCGCCGGGTGGGACGCGGAGCTGCGAGGGTTGTCTGCTGGCAGAGCCCCCATCGTGGCTGTCTGCTCCCAGGAAAATTACTGAGCGTTTGGCTGCTGGGAGCCCAGTGTCTCGCCCGACCCCGCCGGCCCGCGACCGAGCCCAGGAGTCCTGGAGCCCGCGGGTCTGACGCCCCGGGGTCCTGGCGCCCAAGTGTCTGTACGCCCGAGGGGCTCTCTGCCCCCAGGTGTCTGCATCTGGTGGGGGGGGGGGTCCTGGCGCTTAGGGGAGTCCCCGCGTCCAGTTGTCCGCTCCAGGGGTACTGACGCCAAGGCGGGGTCCCCGACCCCAGGTCTCTGCACGCCCCAGGGGTTCCCCGCGCCTGAGTTCTGAGGGTGCGGGTTGACCCAGAGCCGAGGCGCACCGCAGGGGCAGGGTGTCTGGGCGCCGCTCCGTTTTGTGTGGTTCCCCTGTCATCACTCCGGAGGGTGCGGGACAGAGGGCAGGAGGGGACACTTTGCTGACAGGTGGTACACCCTGTCTTAGAGGCAGAAGCCGTCCCTTTAAAAAAAAAAAAAACCTATTGGATGGGAATGTGTTTTCCTTGATGCTATTAATATTTCCCCAAGTACCAAAATTGGACCAAGTGTGAGCTCGTTTGAATCCTAGCCACGAGGCTGATCCACGATGAGACGAAACACCTGCTCACCAGTTGAGTTACCGAGGTCTGACTCCCGAGTTGAGGGGGGCCTCCGGACGTGGTTTCAGTTGAGCTCTAGGCAGTGCACAGTCACTGAGACCTGGCCTGTCTGCAGCCCAGCTAGGGGCTGTTAGATGCGAGTATCTTTGCCGAGGAAGAAGATGGCTTCTATGCCAGTCTTGAGTCAGGAAGCGGAGACCCCAGGAGGAAGACTGTTTCAAGTTGTGTAATTCCTGTTAGAACTATAGTAACAATGTTTAAACTTGCTTCCAGTTTCCCCATGTGTGGTGAGTCTGTTTCTTTGTCTCATTTAAGTATCTCAGCAGTCCTAGGAAATAGTTCCTACATTATTCCCATTCTAGAGGTGAATCTTTTAAGACTAGGAGAAATTAGGCAAATGATGATCACACAGGTGAGAAGCTACAAAGACCGGGAATTTGAGCCCAGAAGGGCTGGGGACCTGAGACTGGAACCCAGGTCTGCCTGCAGGCTCCATGTTGATTTTGAGGCTTCTGCAGGTCAGAGGTTGTGGAATGTCATTCACCATTCTGCAGATCAGGAAATCCTCCTGCGTCCTTACTTTTGTCTGCCAAGCCCTTGTCTTTGTCCCTGTGCAAGCTCACAGGGATCCCCAAGGCGTGCAGAACACCCTGGCAGTGGTTCTCAACCTGCTGTGTGCCTCGGAATCATCTGGAGGGCTTTCCAAACTCAGGCTGCTGCCTCCCTGATTCAGTAGGTCTGGGCTGTGGCCCAACTAATAGTTTCACCTCACATACTGTTGGTGTGTTCTTGAGACCCCCCACTTGAGAACCACTGGCTTAGATGGTGAGTTGGCCACAAATTAGATTCTCACCTAAATGAGGTTGAAATTACAACGTGGTAGGAAGGAAGGGAAGGGAATGCATGAGGACTCCTGACAGGGGGAATGTTTTCTCGTGGAAGTGAAGCTTGAGCTGAGAAGTGAGGCGTGTGTGGGAGTTAATGGGCTTCCGAGGTGGCGCTAGTGGTAAAAGACCTGCCTGCCACTGCTGAAGACTTGGCTTCCATCCCTGGGTCAGGAAGATTCCCTGGAAGCGACCATGGCAACCCACTCCAGTATTCTTGCCTGGAGAATCCCATGGACAGAGGAGCCTGGCAGGCTACAGTCCATAGGGTTGCAAAGAGTGGGATGCCCTGTGGCATCCAGAGCAGGGTGTG
>SJYV01040274.1:1282388-1297875 GCA_006410875.1 Neotragus pygmaeus
GGGTTGGAGTGTAAACTTGGAAGTGGTGATAAGGCTGCCCTGGCTGACGGGCTGGGGCAGGCGGGCCTTGTGCCAGCTCACTGTATGGGTGAATTTAGCTGTGAGATATAAGATAGGTGTGCAGGCAGTGTCAGTAATGGGCATGGGATGGTAACTCCAAGACGCTTTACAGGAAAAGCGAGATGCCAACTCCTGACAGTGTCCGAGAGCGGTGATTTCTAGTCTTGGCTCTCCTTGTTAATGTAATAATCTTGTCTCCTTGTTTGAGAAAACTGTCCTGGCTGCCAAATAACACAGCCCCTTCTGGAAAGTCTCTCCCTGGTCCTCTCAGGCTCTCTCCCATCTTCCTCTGTTTCTTGAGCCCGTGCGGGCCCATCCTCCTCCCTGCTGGCACGTAACTCTTCGGTCCAGGGCCCAGGGCCTGAGCACGGCCAGCTTGTGCTGCCCTGGGTTCTTTGCCTGCACGTGATTTCTCCTACGGGGTTCCAGTCCTTGTAGCTCTCAGGTCAGTGCTGGTCACTGTCTGAGAGTACACCAACCTGCTCCTAGGAATCCCTAGGCAGAGACTCAGCTGGAATTACCTGTAGTGTTTTTGACATGAGGACAGTTTAGAAAGTCAGATTGCCTTTGCCCTGTTTCTTGGTGTCCCCGGGCACCTCTTCCCTGCCCAGGGGCAGGTGCTTCTCTTCTCTGAACTGATGACCTTGGTGTTTGTGCCATAGCATCCTGTGCTTCCTAGTTTTTCATTTGGAGATGCTGTTGTATACCTCGTGACTTTCCCCTTTAGAAGGTGACTATTCTCTTTACTTCCCCCCACCACCACCACCCGTGCTCACCCCCTCATAGACTTAGTCTCATTTTGAGGAGGTCAGCATTTCATGTTTACGCGTATGACTAAATGTTGGGGGAGGAAATGACAGCCCACTCCAGTATTCTTGCCTGGAGAATCCTGTGGACAGAGGAGCCTGGCAGGCTACATTAATGGCTTTGCAGAGAGTCAGACACGACTGAGGGACTGAGTACAGCATCTGGTGTTCACAGTATGACTAAATGTAATCCACATGAGCCAGGTTGTACATCCATCACCTTTTATTCTTCCTGGAGCTCATGACTCTGCTCTGTTAACACACTGGACTCCAGCGCTTGTCACCCATATCACCTCCCCCAAGATTTCCCCGAGGAGAGGCCGCTGGCCTCAGCTGCCCAGCTCTGTTGGCCCGGAGATCGCCTGTCCCTTGACTTACCTCACCTGATGTCAGGGAGGAAGATTGGCAGGTGTTGGCCATGCCTTCTCTGTCTTCACATTTAAGTGGTGGGCAGGTGGTGCAGAATTCTAGAAAAGGGCCCTCAAAGCCTCTCAGGCAAGTCTCTGTCCCTCCTGGGTCCAGGCTCGAGCCGGCACCCCTCTCTGTCTCTCTCTCTCTCTGCGACTTGATTTCTCCTGGGAGATCCTAGGTGCTCCTTCTGCCCCAATGCCATCCTCCCACCACACACCTCGGCTTGGGCTTGGTCCCTCCTCACTCCAGTGGCCTCTCTTGGCCCGTGTGCCCAGAGTGTGTCCTTGTGAACGGCATCCCTGCGGTGTATCACTGGCCTCCTTCGGGACCACGGTGCTCACATGCAGAGCCCCGCCAGAGCGAGGCCTCTGTGCTGGGGCCGGGGGTGGGCGGCAGGCGGGGAACCGAGGGCACCTGCCCGTCCACGGATGCTGGTGACATGTGCCAGGCACCTCCAAGCCCTGGCCACCAGGGCCTTTGCTCTGCAGTTCTGAGAACTTCTGAACTGCCCTTTGGCTCCCCCCGTCCCTGGAACATTCTCCCACAGGTGTGGGGATGCCAGGTCTCATCCATTTTGTTTCTTCACATCTGTCATTTTAGATTTTTGCTCAACTTTTCCGGAACTTTGTAATCTTTATAACCGAACTCTTCCAGTGATGTCAAACATTTGTTTTTGCTATTATTTTTTGCTCATGAGACTTCTTTTTTACTCTTAATTTAAAACACTAAAGCATGTGGTCTTTGTTTGAGAGTCTTCTGCTTGGTGGTCCTTGGTTCTCTTTTCTTCCCATGAAGGGTCTCTTCCCTTTGAGGGGTTCCTTTTTCCTGCGAGGGACCCTGGGCCATCTGCTCCATTTGAGCGGATCATAGGTGAGTGGAGGGCCGCCCACTGCCCCAGACCCTCAGCTGCCTCCCTTGTTGGTGAATCACTCAACATCCCCTAGGGGCAGTGCCAGCTTGCCTGGACATTTCAGGGGCCCCAAGGGAGAGCTGCAGGGCTGAGTGGTACCCTGGTCATCTCCCCAGCTGACAGGGGCTCGCCTGCTGCAGATCCTCCATCCTACGCTCTGCAGAGATGGGACTGGGCAGGGCTGCAGCGGCAGGTACCCTGTGGCCAGGTGTACCAGGCAGGCTCCTTCCTCACCCTCCACAGGCTGCAGGTGCTTCACTCTTCCGTGGTACTCCCAGGGCTCCTCCCCTTCTGCCTGTCTTGTCTCCCCTGGTCAGTGGATGGAGGGCCCAACAGGATAATTTAGGGTTATCTTTTGGTCTCAAGATGCTAAATTAACACCTGCTAAGACCCTTTTCCCAAATCAGATCCCCAGGTTCTAGGAATTAGGTTGTGGACATGTTTTGAGGACACCATCGATTTACACCCCTCTTTTTTTTTTCTTTTTTAATCATTGAGGGCTCAGAGGTTCTTCCAGTCTTTGAGCACTTCCTTGATCTGCAGATGCTCTGTGCTCATCCTGTGTTTTCCGTGCCCAAACCTGCAATCAGCCACTCCTCCAAGTTGCCCTACTTCCTTCCAGTGGAGAGTGTAGACTCAAACTCAGGGTCTCAGCACTGACTGAGGTGCTCTTAGTGGATGGAGCAGCCACTCTTCCAAGGCATTCTTCTTCCTTTCAGTGGAGAGTGTGCACTCGAACTCAGGGTCTCAGCACTGGCTGAGGTGCCCTTAGTGGATGGAGCCAGGTACAGGTTTTTTCCCATCATGAGTTTATGCTGCTACCCCCAATTTAAGTCATGACGAGGTTCTTCCTTCTCCTTCCCATCTTGCTAGTTCCTTCTTCCCACAGTGAAAATCGTTTCTGACATTAGTCCAAACTCATTTGATGAGTACCACTAGGCAAAACAGTTTCAGAATTACTGCATCATTACCAGTACCAAGAAAATTCAGAATTCCTCTGTCATTCGTTTTGTCCTCAGACTCTGTCTTGCTCAGGATGTGCTGTTACTGTGTCGGAAAAGCTCCGTGAAATGTGTTTTTCTGTGCCTGGTACAAGTCATGTTCCTTTTGTTTGTTTGTTTGTTTGTGTTCCGTTTATTTTAGGATTTGCTTTTTTCTTTCCTGTTGTTAAAATGTATAATCCATTTACATGGTTCAGAAGTCAGGCTGAATGAAAAGTTACGTGCAGACGTGTCTTGCTGCAGTTGCTGGCCCCACCCTTTTCCCCCACTGTTACTAGTCCATTTTATGCATCTTAGGTTTCTCTTTGCAAAGGCAGGCATTTGTCTGCGTGTGTAGAAGCACATGCTATTCATCATTCCCGGAAGGTGTCAAACCACCTGGACCGTTTTGTTCTCTTTTTTTCCTGCATTGTATTTCCTGGAAAGCTCTGGCATCCGTGTATGGAGCGCACCCTTGCTCTGTCACTCGTCCGTGCGTGCCCTGAACTCTCCATGACCACCTCCTGTGCAGGACACTTTCCTTATTTCAGATGCCCTGCTCTTAGAAGTGAGCAAGCTTGTGCCCGCTGTCCCCCAGCCATGTCCCAGAAAAGCTGTGCCCCACCCTGCCACACACACCAGCAGAGCTTGTGGATGGCATACCAGGCAGAAACGGTCTCTCCTGCTTCAAGGGGCCTCCTCCTTCATAGGAGTGATGTTGAGCATCTTTGCAAGCAATAAAGGACCGTTAGTACCTCTTCTTCTGAAAACTGTTCCGTTTTTGCCCACTTTTCTGTTGAACTTTGCATCACCTTTCTCCTCGTTTTTAAGAACTCTTCATCTAGTGGGGATGTCAGCCGGCCCTTGGCAAGTGAATCGCAACTGTTTTCTCACGCCTTGGGAGGAACAGAGGAAAAATGTCTGTGGTCTCGGTCCCTTCATGGCACAGGTCTCGCAGAACCCTCAGGGGTTCCCAAGCTGTAGAGGCGTCTTCTGTTGTTCCTAAGAAGCTCCCTCTGATCACTCTGAATTTTTGCCCAGGGGGTGACTCAGGGTAGGCTCTAGGTTGGCCTGGGATGGAGGCAGGTTCCTTTCAGCCTTAACCACCCACCTCCAGGAAGGGGTTGGAGCTGAAAGTGGAGCTTTGTGGAAAATGAAAGAAACTCCTCAACAATGAGATCTGATGGATTCCCAGTAGGTGAGGCTCGGGTTGCCCCCACTCTCCCCCCGCACCAGACCTTCTGTTCCTGAGCTGTAGCCTTCACGACGAACTAGTCCTTGTAAGGAAGCTGTTTCTCGGAGTCCTTTCTAGCCAACGATCAAACCCCAGAAGGTGGTTGTGGGTGCCCTGACTCAGAGCTGGTCAGTTAGTCAGAGCACAGGTGGCCCTGGACCTGGAGGCAGGCATCTGAGGTGGGGTGTCCTGTGAGCCTGGGCCCCTCGCCTGTGGGGTCTGCGCCCAGGGCAGGTCGTTAATGTCCACAGGGGTGGAGGGCTGGTTGGTAGTGTGGAAAACCCACACTCTGGGAGTCAGCTGTGTTCTGGGAGTGGAAACAGACCTTAGCACAGTTTTCCTGTTTTCCCACATGGTTCTTAAGAATTGTCCACGTGTCCGGTGGGATTCCTCAAAGTGACCGTTGGGTTTGGGGTTTGCTAACTGGCCAGTTGGGGGATTTCATTGGTGACCCTGTCCTTTGCAGGCGATGCACTCCCCTACCTGGATGAACAGAACCCCTCGGCTCCTCAGCAGACCTCAAGGGACCGTCCTTTGAGCTCTCTCACTGCAAGCTATGGGAATTGCAGTAATGACGGAGCCCAGAAGGTTCTTCCTTGTGCTTCCCAGGCTCCGTCTCTGAGCAGCTATACCCACTCGGCATTTTAAACATGTGTCTCATGTGACAGCAGAAATGGCTTCTGGGAGGTCCCCCTTCTGGGTTTTCCATCTCACTCAGTGACATTTTACACGTGAAGACTTTTAAAGGAACAAATGTCATCTACAAAGCCCACAATTTCTTGCATTTTAAACCATTTTGTTTTAAAAAAGGGAACATCTTAAGGCAAAAAAAATTTTCCCATGGGAATGTTAGTGTGGTTTTCTTAGGAAAGTCTGTGAGTCACTCAGAGGTGTTTTATCGTCCGAGCTCGGACCTGCTTGTGGGGACTGCTGGGGCTACAGAGCAGAGAACTGGGAGCCTGTTCTGGGGCTCATCCCGGAGGCCAGCCTGGGAGCGGGGGTAGTGCTGGGAGCCTGTTCTGGGGCTCATCCCGGAGGCCAACCTGGGGGCGGGGATAGTGCTGGGGAGCCTGTTCTGGGGCTCATCCCGGAGTCCAGCCTGGGAGCAGGGGTAGTGCTGGGAGCCTGTTCTGGGGCTCATCCCGGAGGCCAGCCTGGGGGTGGGGGTAGTGCAGGGTTGGCACAGGGCCCCACAAACAGTGCCCCCACATGTGGCCTGTGAAGGATGCCAGCTTACCAGCCTGCTGGGCTCCCCAGGTCACCTTCTCACCTGGGCAGCTTCCTCCTGTGCAACCACACGGGTAAACGCAGGCCTGGCCAGCTAGGCACAGGTGTGGGGTTTGGGGCCAGCTCTCTCCAGGTTGGGGAGCAGGAAGGCTCCCCGCTCTTCTGTGTGTGATGCTGTCTGAGCCTGAGCACCTGATTCTTTCAGGGGAGCTGAGGGGGAGGTTCCCTCCTCTGGTAACCTCATTTCGTAGTTCGAGAATTTTAGCAGAAGAGTATCTTCGATTTGAACCTTCTGATCTGTTTAAACAGCTCTTCCGATGCTTCTCTTGTTACACTAACGACGCTTTGTGCCACTGTGGAGTTTATTCAGGGCGGGCAGGTGTCTGCTCTCTGGGGCTGGGGTTGTCGGGGTTCGCGGGGTGAGCAGGACACCACTGTCCTGGGCATGTTTAATGCTTTGATCACAAGGCAGGCAGCCTGCGTGGTTGGAGTGCAGGGTCCCCCGGAACTTCAGTCTGGAGCCAGGTGTTCTGCCCAAGTGGGCACCCTGGGCCTGCGGCATGGGCGCTGGGCCCTGGGAGGAGTGTAGCCCAGATCCAGGGTCGACAGGGAGTTCAGGCCAGGTTCCTGTCTGCGCTCTGGTTCTGGTGGTTGTGCTGCCTAAGTGACCACCTCAGGACCTGGTGGGAGGGAGCAGCAGTGGTTCACCATGCTCACAGCTCTGTGAGGGTGGGAGTTTGAAGAGTCTGTTCTCTTTTTGGTGTTATCTGGGATGATGGCTTGGACTCAGACAGCGGGACTGGAGGGTCCACTTCCAGAGGCCCTGCGAGCAGGTCTGCCCTGACCTTCACTTCCCATACAGGTCTTACAAAGTATTGAGTAGACTTCCCTGTGCTGTGCACTAAGTCCTTCGTAGTTTTCTGTTTTGTATACAGTAGTGTGTGTCAGTTCCTAGGATTTATTTTAACTGCATTCACCTATTTCACCCATTTCACCCACCTCCACCTCTGGCAACCAGTAGTCTGTTCTCTGTAGCTGTGAGCTTAGGTTTTTGTTGTTTGTCTTTAGATTCTACATGTAAGTGAGACCCCCTGGAGGAGGGCGTGGCAACCCTCTCCAGTATGATTGCCTGGAGAATCCCAGGAACAGAGGAGCCTGGCAGGCCACAGTCCATGGGGATGCAGAGTTGCACACGACTGTGCGACTTACTATGCACGCACATGAGTGAGATCGTATGTTTGTCTTTCCCTGGCTTGTTTCATGTAGTGCAGTGTCCGGAAGATCCATCCATGGTACTGCAGTTGTCAGGACTTCCTTCTTGTGACAGCTGAAACCTATTCCATTGTATATATTCACCACACTTTCTTTATCCACCCTTATTTCTTGAACACTTAGGTTATTTCCATGTCCTGGCTATTGTATAGTGATGCTAAGAGCATGGAGTTGCATGTATCCTTTTGAATTAGTGTTTTCATTGCCTTTGGATAAATGCCCAGAAGTGAAATTCCTGGGTTGTATGGTAGTCCTATATTTAATTTTTTGAGGAACCTCCATACTGTTTTGCATAGTACACAACTTTGTATTCCCATCCATGGTGAGTGAACTAGAATTCCCTTTTCTCTACATTCTCACCAACACTTCTTATCTCTTATCTTTTTGATAATAGTTACAGTCATACTTAATGACTTTATGATTTCATTAAATGAATGGCTATATCATATTCTCAGCTCTTTGTAAGGTCTCCTCAGACAACTATTTTGCCTTTTTGCCTTTCTTTTTCTTGGCAATGGTCATAAACACTGCCTCCTGTACAATGTCATGAACCTCTGTCCATAGTTGTTCAGGCACTCTGTCTATCAGATCTAATCCCTTGAGTCTATTAGTCACTTCCACTGTATAATCATAAGGGATTTGATTTAGGTCATACCTGAATGGTCTAGTGATTTTCCCTACTTTCTTCGATTTCAGTCTGAATTTTGCAATAAGGAGTTCATGATCTGAGCCACAGTCAGCTCCTGGTCTTGTTTTTGCTGACAGTATAGAGCTTCTCCATCTGATTTCGGTATTGACCATCTGGTGATTTCCATGTATAGAGTCTTATCTTATGTTGATGGAAGAGGGTGTTTGCTATGACCAGTGCATTCTCTTGGCAAAACTCTGTTAGCCTTTGCCCTGCTTCATTCTGTACTCTTCATTTCATTCTGAAATACCAAGGAAACATTTCCTGCAAAGATGGGCACAATAAAGGACAGAAATAGTATGGACCTAACAGAAGCAGAAGATATTAAGAAGAGGTGACAAGAATACACAGAACAATAGAAAAAAGATCTTCATGACCCAGATAACCACAATGGTGTGATCACTCAGAGCCAGACATCCTGGAGTGCAAAGTCAAGAGGGCCTTAGGAAGCATCACTACAAATAAAGCTAGTGAAGGTGATGGAATTCCAGTTGAGCTGTTTCAAATCCTAAAAGATGATGCTGTGAAAATGCTGCACTCAATATGCCAGCAACTTTGGAAAACTCTGCAGTGGCCACAGGACTGGAAAAGGTGCGTTTTCATTCCAGTCCCAAAGAAAGGCAGTGCCAAAGGATGTTCAAACTATTGCACAATTGCACTCATCTCACACGCTAACATAGTAATGCTCAAAATCCTCCAAGCCAGGCTTCAACAGTATGTGAACTGTGAACTTCCAGATGTTCAAGCTGGATTTAGAAAAGGCAGAGGAACCAGAGATCAAATTGCCAACATCCGCTGGATCATGGAAAAAGCAAGAGAGTTCCAGAAACACATCTATTTCTGCTTTATTGACTATGCCAAAGCCTTTGACTGTGTGGATCACAACACACTGTGGAAAATTCTTCAAGAGATGGGAATACCAGACCACCTTACCTGCCTCCTGAGAAATCTGTGTACAGGTCAAAAAACAACAGTTAGAACTGGATGTGGAACAACAGACTGGTTCCAAATCGGGAAAGGAGTATGTCAAGGCTGTATATTGTCACCCTGCTTGTTTAACTTATATGCAGAGTACATCATGAGAAACGCTGGACTGGATGAAGCACAAGCTGGAATCAAGATTGCCGGGAGAAATATCAATAACCTCATATATGCAGATAACACCACCCTTATGGCAGAAACTGAAGAAGAACTAAAGAGTCTCTTGAAAGTGAAAGAGGAGAATGAAAAAGTTGGCTTAAAACTCAACATTAAGAAAACTAAGATCACAGTATCTGGTCCCATCACTTCATGGAAAATAGTGGGGAAACAATAGAAACAGTGACAGACTTTATTTTGGGGGGCTCCAAAATAACTGCAGATAGTGACTGCAGCCATGAAATTAAAAAACGCTCCTTGGAAGAAAAGTTATGACCAACCTAGACAACATATTAAAAAGCAGAGACATTACTGTGCCAGCAAAGGTCTGTCTATTAATCAAAGGTGTGGTTTTTCCAGTAGTCATGTATGGATGTGAGAGTTGGACTATAAAGAAAACAGAGCCCTTTAGAATTGATGCTTTTGAACTGTGGTCTTGGAGAAGACTTTGTGAGTCCCTCGGACTGCAAGGAGATCCAACCAGTCTGTCTTAAAGGAAATCAGTCCTGAATATTCATTGGAAGGGCTGATGTTGAAGCTGAAGCTCCAATACTTTGGCCATCTGATGTGAAGAACTGACTTATTTGAAAAGCCCCTGATGCTGGGAAAGATTGAAGGTGGGAGGAGAAGGGGACAACAGAGGATGAGATGGTTGGATGACATCACCCACTCAATGGACATGAGTTTGAGTAAACTCTGGGAGTTGGTGATGGACAGGGAAGCCTGGCATGCTGCAGTCATGAGGTCACAAAGTCATACATGACTGAGTGACTGAACTGAGATGAACTGATACCATACTTTATATGATAAGTATATGATAGTTCTCCAACTGTAAGATACTTTGATTTATGCCATTTTTTAAATTATAAATAAGGCCGTCATTTGTGAAGATAGCTTTCTTGTGTGTATACTTATTTCCTGAGGATAATACTCAAAAGTAAGGTCACATGGTCCAAAAGTTTGTGTGTGTGTGTGTGTGTATATATATATATTTTTTTAGTGGATAGTGAAAAATATATGCTGTGTGCTTAGTCGCTCAGTCGTGTCTGACTCTTTGCAACACCATTCCCTTTAGGCTTCTCTGTCCATTGAATATTCCAGGCAAGGATATACTGGAGTGGGTTGCCATGCCCTCCTCCAGGGGATCTTCCTGACTCAGGGATCAAACCCAGGTCTCCCGCACTGCAGGTGGGTTCTTTACCAGACCTGAGCCACCAGAGAAGCCCAAATAGTGAATATGGTTCAGCTCTATTTTAAAATCCTCCCATTTCATGCTTACTTGCCATTTTTTAGTTACTTATTGCTGATCTTTTACTATCATAGTTTCTTCTGTTTGAACAAGGGCTGTGCTTTTATGCTTTCAACACTCCTTTGTTAACAGTGGGCGTTTCTTGTGGTGGGATGTGATCTGGGGGGTTTGATTTTGGACCCTGAGAGCTATCCGGTGAACATGTTATCCCTGCTGTGTACCTGAGGATGCAGTGAGAACCTGCCTGGGGTCACCCCTCACCTCGCCCCCGCCCAAACTCACAGAATCACCAGTCCTGGGCTCCAGCGTGTGTGTGTTTGCTCTGTGCCTCTCCTGGTACCTGGTCCCTGAAGGTGAGCAGCACTGGGGGAGCGGCCATATGGGGCCCGCGTCGGGATATGGACAGAGCAGGAGCCACACCACTCTCCGTGAAGGTTTCTTTGTGAAGTAACCCTCTGACCGGGAGCTTCCAGTGGGGGTCATGGTCTCCTGTGTCAGTGGTCACCCCTGGTGAAATATTTGTAACTGGTTCAGTTATTCAGGTGTCTGTCATCCAGGAGGTAGCCCTGCAGGGGAAACTGATGTAGGGGAGACGAGTGAGGGCCAACCAGAGTCAGGCCACCTGTAGCTTCTCTGGGTCTCATTGACATTTGATGGAAGCGGTGGGACTGAGCCCTGGCATCTTTTATTCACGTGGTCCTTTAACTTCTGTGGCTGACTCATTCCCAAAGGCTGGACATACTGTGTATCACAGCGCCTGCCCTGTGGCTTCCCTGGTGGCCCAGGGGTTGGGACTTCGCCTCCAATGCAGGGGGTGTGGGTTTGACCCTTGGTCAGGGAGCTAGGATCCCACATGCCTTGTGGCCAAAAAAACCCCAAAACAAAACCATTATTATAACATTCACATTTCAGTAAAGACTTTAAAAGCGGTCCAGATACCCCTTCTCCTCCAAAAAACAACCTTTAAAAAAAACACGTGCACTGTTGCACTCCAGATCCCAAAATGTTATTCTAAATTAGGAGATATATAGGATCATCTTCCCACTTAAGTTTAGTAGGGCTTATTATTTTGAAAGTGTGCATTTTACTGTCTTCGTGAGCTATAGTTTTCTTAGTGTACTTTAAGATATAGGTTAAAAATTAATGTTGTATTAGTTGGAGTCCTTGAATATTGCAAACTTAAATATTGACTTTTCCTTTTTCTTTCTCTTACAGCTGTTTGGGGCAACTTGATTAACATGAGGTAATTGATTTTAATAACTTGGCTGTTTTGTTTGGGCTGAAATGACACACCACGGTCACACACATACCTCGGCGGCCCAGGCCGATTTGAGGACAGTGTAAAAGTGGAACTGAGCTCCTCGCTGCTCACACACCCGTGTGCATCTCCCTCCCGGATGCTCCGGAGGATGCCGCGAGTGTTCAGGCTGCCCCAGGTCAGCCCAGATGAGAAGAGGGGTCTCTGGGCAGCAGTGGTGGCTCCTTGGTGTTGTCCGCACCTGGCTTCCTGGCTTTCGGGCTCCTGAGACGTAAAATGGCATTTCTGGGTGGTTAGAGTGAGTGCTGGGGTGCCTTTCCTAAGCCCATTAGGGAAACTGAGACTGCCCACTGCCCCAGGAGCAGACCAGTGGACCAGCAGACCATCACGAGAGGGGAGGCCTGAGGACCTTCCACTCTGGGTGGGCATCGTTTATGCTGCTCAACAGAGAATGAGGGGCCCTTGTAAAAGTCAAATCCTGTGTCAACTGTTGTTTCTTAAAAAAAGACCAGTCAAAGTAATAGGCATTCACTGTAAAACCAGATTCGGTGCCATGAGTACAATTTCACATTTAAAGAACAGCCCTCTCCTCTTCGTGTTTCTTGTGTGACAAGTCAAAGAACAGCAGTCACATTGTGGTGACAGCGGGGGCTGCAGGGCTGTGGGAGGGGAGCTCTGCCCCACCCGCTCGGCATGCCCAGTGGGGTTTGCAGGGCAGGTGGGGCCGCCGGGGCCGACTCCTCCCCCTTGGCTGGTGTGTGTCTGCCAACAGAGGCCTCTGTGTGTGGTTGGAGGGCTGCTCAGGTCCCATTAAAGGAGCTCAGTCTTTTCAGTTGGAAAAACTCCACTTTGCCTTAAATCCCAGGACAGCCCATCAGGAACTTGTGCTCCTGTAGACACACTTACTGCCTCTGATTTAAAATCGCACATTGGGCATCACGGGAAAGTGAGGGATCTTAGTTTAGCAGAAACACCCTGGAGGTGGCTGCGATCCCTGGAGCCCCACCCCCCAGTTGTCTGGTCCCCTGGCCTCCCCTCGAGGTGGGGCTGGGCTGATTGCTTGGGAGGAGGCAATGGTCTGCACTGGTGTGCTGCATGTCGCGGTGATTTGTTGAGAAGTAGACCTCGCGGTCACAGAGCCTTTCAGTCTATCTCAGTCTTGCAGTGTTCTACTCAACAGGTCCATCCAGGAAAACGGGGAGCTCAGAATTGAGAGCAGGATTGAAGAGGTGAGACTCCTCTGTTTTGTTCCCACTCTGTCTGCTGTCTCTCCACTTAGTTCTTTTGTCTGTGCCGATACCTTTATTGTGGCCACATGATGCCAACCATGATCCCCTACCTTATTTAAGAGGAGACTTGCTGTCTGTGAGGCTGTGGATGTACCTCTGTGTCAGCTTTGCCCATTTATAATGTTGCGACATGTTAAATTCTGCCCCACAGGCAAGATGGTTTCACACTTTTATGTGACTTTTCAGGAGAGCTTTTCCAGGGTTCCGAAGAGAAAGGGCAGTGAGGATCTTTACCTGGATGGAGACAGGGGTCCGCCTCTGCTCACCTGAGCCAGTGTAGATGGAAACACGGCTGGACTCAGATGCCGGGACCCTGGGAGCTCACAGGGCAGCGGGGACACATGGGTCGGGGGGAGCCTCGACGAGAGTGGGAAGTCTGGCCTGCTCCACACCGTCTGTTTAGAACAATTGCTTGCGTTTTAGTCCAGTGTCTATGTAGACAGACTGTTGTAACATGGACTTGGTGCGGGGGCGGGGAGGGGGGGGTGTCGCTCACTGGGATGTGGAGCCGCGTGCTGGTCGTTGCACGCAGCCCCAGCCCTGACGTGTGGGTGCGGTGGACTCACAGCCTGCGGTGGACTCATAGCCTGCGGTGGACGTGTGTGCTGGGCTGACGGCAGGTGACACCCAGGCAGCTCCTGGCGGTTCTCTGTCTCCCGTAAAGAGAGGCGGGGGTGGAGATTCACCTGCTTTTGTGAGCCTGAACCACGTCGAATGATGCCCGTGTGGTCTGGAAGGAAGAAGGTGAATTTCCTCAGAGTTCGGGCGTCTCTGGAGTCAGAGATTGCAGCCTGCAGTTCAGCATCTTGGTTCTGGAATTGTGACTTAGGGGCTCTGACTTGATTTCAAGCTGGAGGTGGATCATAGAAGAATTGGAAATCTGTTTTGTGTCGTGTCCCATCCTCCTGGCACGTTAGTGGGTGGAAGTGCTGGAGGACTGTTTCTGCTTCAAAACTGATTCTGGTTATTTTTGTTTCAGATCATTGAACCACTAAGGGAGAAAATCAGAGATTTGGAAAAGAGGTATGTGTACCTGTTATTTGTGGTTTAATCTTTCTTGCCACCATTTGGTGCTGAAGTTATACTGCCTATAACATTTCAGTGAATGGGATTCAGAAATTCTGCCTTTGACAGGACTGCCATAGTTTGAGCAATTTTAATTGAAGCTTTAAAATAAGTGGTTTAAGAAGAAACCCACCACAAGTTTTAGGTTGGCGGAAAGAGAAAAAAATCTGCCCACCAGTGATCATTTTCACATTAACTTTTTTGAAAAAAAAGTGAATCACTTGGGTTAACTTTTCTAAGACAGTGGCTTTGCACACAGGATCTCTAGAAATATGAGAATCGCGTGACTCCTTTCGGTACCACACGTATGACCGTCATCCTAAAGAATTTTCTGGTAACTTGTTCCTGCCAAACTTGAGAGTCACCTGTAACTTGGGGCTGCTTCCCTGGTGACTCATCCTGAAGGGTTCTGTCCCCCAGGCAGTTGAGCCAGGCAGGTGGCCTCTGGCTGACCAGGTTGCTGATGGAGTTAGAAAGGCAGATGTGGATGTGACCTTGTGCCGGAAACCGACGGAGCTCTGTCTTGTTTCATGTTTCCTGACTTTGTGTTAGGAATGTCCACGCAGCCATCCTGACCCTGGCAGCATAAGAATGTCCCTGAAAGGAACATGAACTCATTATGTGGGGGCACTGGGCTCACGAGAAGAAAGGATACATTTGAGAGGTCAGGGCCAGTTTACACAGGGAGACTCAAGGGTCAGTGCTATCTCAGAAGCCTGGGTTGTGGACTCTATGGACNGCAGATTCATGCTGATGTGTGGCAAAACCAACACAATATTGTAAAGTAAAAAAATAATAATAATAAATTAAAATAAAATAAAAAATAAATAAAAGTACCAGAGAATCCACAAGAAGTAAATATTCCAGTGAGTGTTCTCTAGTTTTGACAAAGATGTCATCTAGATGGAAAAAAAAAGGAATTTGGGTTAGTAAATTAGTAAAAAAAATCAATTTAATGTGGTAACACAATTCTGAAAATTTCACAATCACTGAAATTTTATTTTATTGCAGTTGTACTAATTAGAATCAGGTATGCTTTTAAATAGTTCCATTGCAAACCAGTTTAATCTTAACTCATGCTGGACATATAGTTTCTGGAGCCTTAGATCTGTATAGCTGTTATAACCATGTGACCACCCCACAGGTGAAAGCATGTGGACACACACGTTATTGAATGGGAGCAGTAAAAAGGGAAAAAAGGAAGAGAGTGAAATCAAATAGTGTATTTTAAATTGGCATTTGTGTTTCATTGGAAAACTAAGATATTTGCCAGGATACCAGTGTTCCGACACAGAGAATGACCTTGGGATGTTATCAAGCCCTCCTGCTCACAAGATACAACATACTTTAAATATTCCAGGCAAGAGACTTTCCAAAAACAGACCTAATGACAGCACCTGGATAACCATTTCAATCCTGAGCAAATTTCAGCAGTGAAGACTTCTTTGGACATCTCTCCCCATGAAGAAATGAAATGGCTACTTGCTCTATTCTGTTTAAGAATGATACTTTATTTTATAGTGATCTGTTTTGAGGTCAGATCAGAGGGTGCCAGGTAGTTTTGACTTCTTGGTTTACTTAAAGTTCTTGCCTTAGTACTAGAGATGCAGACATAGAGAACCGACTTGCGGACACAGTAAGGAAAGGAGAGGGTGGGACGAACTGAGAGAGTAGCATGGATGTATATACAATGCCATGTGTAAAACAGACAGTTTGTGGGAAGTTGCTGTATAACACAGGGAGCTCAGTCCAGCTCTGTGATGACCCAGCGGGGTGAGATGGGGCTTGGGGTAGGAGGGAGGCTCAAGAAGGAACAGATATATGTATATTTATGGCTGCTTCACGTTGCTGCATGGCAGAAACCAACACAACATTATAAAGCAATTATCTTTCAACTAAAA
>SJYV01040278.1:0-40805 GCA_006410875.1 Neotragus pygmaeus
CATATGACAGGAAGTCAGGATGGTTAAAGGGCAAGACTGCAAGAAGAAAGATGCATGCCGCAGGGTCGTCCCTCCAAAGAGAGGAACAGAACAGCATCCACCAGATCACTGATGGGAAAGAGGGCAGATTTTCACAAGCGTGGTTAATTAAACTGGCAACACCTAACAATAACATACTTTGAGGCTATTAGAATAAGAGACACCCTGATGCTGGGAAAGATTGAGCACAGCAAGAGGGCGACAGAGGATGAGAGGGTTGGATGGCATCATCGACTCAATGGACATGAGTTTGAGCAAACTCCAGGAGACAGTGAGGGACAGGGAAGCCTGGCGTGCTGCAATTGGACATGACTGAGCAACTGAACAACAACAATGGTGCTCTGAATGCTCCATCTCTCTACCTTGGTATTATTGTTAAGTTCAGCTAGTCACTCAGTCGTGTCCAGCTCTTGGCGACCCCATGGACTGCAGCATGCCAGGCTTTGCTGTCCATCACCAACTCCCAGAGCTTACTCAAACTCATGTCCATTGAGTCCATGATGCCATCCAGCCATCTCATCCTCTGTCGTCCCCTTCTCCTCCCACCTTCAATCTTTCCCAGCATCAGGGTCTTTTCCAGTGAGTCAGTTCTTCACATCAGATAGCCAAAGTATTGGAGTTTCAGCTTAGCATCCGTCCTTCCAATGAACACTCTGGACTGAACTCCTTTAGGATGGACTGGTTGGATCTCCTTGCACTCTAAGGGACTCTCAAGAATCTTCTCCAACACCACAGTTCAAAAGCATCAGTTCTTAAGTGCTGAGCTTTCTTTATAGTCCAACTCTCACACTCACTCATGACTCTTGGAAAAACCATAGCTTTGACCTTTGTCTTATACAGGGAGATAAAACCACGCAGGAGATACTCAGAAGGTTGGTGGAAGTCTCAAGAAGTTACCAAAAAACCTATAAGCCCATTGCCATGGCCAGGTTTTTAGTGGATGGCCTCTAGCCATGAGTTTTTTCCTTCTCTCAACACAGCTCTTAGAGAAGCAATTTAACTGGATATTAAATAGGTAAAGGGCTTCCCTGATAGCTGAGTTGGTAAAGAATCCGCATACAAATGCCGAAACTTTTAAACAGCTGAACCATTAATATGAACATTCAGAAGACTCCTCTGCAAACTCAAACTATCCAAGTGCACTACGGAAAATGCCTTGAATGGGGAAAAAAAAAAAAAAGTCACTGAAATCTTTTAACACAAAAGGTAGTTAAGTGCTTGAAAAAGTTTGATATTGCAATAACAAAAGCATATCCCCACCACCACCTCCCTTGCCAAGCTCTTCATTTTATAAAGGCACCCGTATCTCTAGTATCAAGAGTCTCCTTTATACGAAGAAACACAGAGGGAGCCAGAGTATGACATCTCTACAGCTTAAAGAGGGGAAACAAGAAGCAAATGACTGATCTATGGTAACTTACACTGATAAGATGGATTTCCCGGAGACAAAACACCAAATTGTGTAAATGGTGTGTATGAAATCAGGGAGAATGGCAGTTGTTTGTTTTTCTCCCTGTCTGCCCAAACCTATTCAGAATGCAATGGTCCCCTTTGCAGGTGAAACACATTAGCTAACAAAGGTGTCATTAATTTCTCTGAATGTACTTGGAATAATACACAAGCTAATAGCACTCACTCGTGATAGTTTCCAAGTGACATCAGTGTCCCTCCCCTCCAGCAGCACATCTGCTAAGAGATTTCATGAATGCAGGCTGACTCTGCTGCCCAGAGTTATCAGCCTGGTAAAGATATTAGGGGTCACGATCCTGCAGCCAAATGTTAAGGAACAATTTTCCTGGCACATCTCTAGCAGTGTGTTCCACTAAAATTGAGCTTAAAAGATGATTTTGGGAAAGACTTCAGCCACGCTCACACCTGGACAACTGTCTAGTGAGGAGGGGCTGAACCATACCAGCCTTTCTGGCCCTCAGTATTATAGACAGAAAATGAATATGCTTTTCTCTATATAAAATGGGATCCTTTAAAAAACATCAAATTCATTAATTATGCTTTATTTTTAGTATTAGTTTTAAGGGTGAAAAAGCATCATAGATGGTTTAGCTTTGTGAAAAGTTGGAAAATAATAGAGGTAGTGCTCAAATCCGCTCTATCAGAAGAAAGAAGATTTCTTTTCAAAGAGAGCGATTAGATGAGAGTGTGTTCCAGACTAGTGGGGAGGATATAGTGAAGGGTCTCTGGGTAGGTTCATGTGGTGTAGTTAAAACATGAGAAAAGTTTCTGAGGGACCTGTTCCAGGTAATTTCTGCTTTTCCTGCACACTCATCCATGGGGGTTTTCCTCCAAAGCATAAATTACACAGTGTCTGACTATTCCTGAGAATAATTTTCTTACTTTTATATCTCAAAATGGGCTTCAAATAGCCTCCCCCTGTTGGTATTGGACAGACAGATGCACAGACAGGAGAAAGAGATTCTGTTTTGTATGAAGGGATGTAGGTTCGAATTGGGGAAACTGAGGTATGTGACATCATATACTTTGTAGGTAAGAGGAACTGGTGTTTTAACTACAATTGTGATTATCTTAAAACCAAGAAGATAACTGATATAAGAATTTCTGAGGGTTTTCCCTGCTGACTTATGATAAAGAATCCACTGCCAGTGAAGGAGACATGGGTTTAATCCCTGGTCTGGGAAGATGCCACACGTCATGGAGCAATTAAGCCCCTGTGCCACAACTACTGAGCCTGTGCTCTAGAGCTGCAAGTACGAGCCCAAGTGCCGAAGCTACCGAAGCTCCTGTGCCTGGAGCCGGAGCTCTGCAACAGAGAGACCCGTGCACTGCAACTAGAGAGTAGCCCCTATCCGCCCCAACTAGAGAAAATTCCACACGGCGGCAAAGACCCAGAACAACCATACATTTAAAAAAAGAAAAAAAAAATCTCCAGGGACTTTGGCTCCTTTTAGCATGGCATTCCTTTTGTAGGAGATGAAATGAAACTCTTTCAGTCTAGTCTGAGCATGAATTCTATGATGATAACAGAAAAATGAGGTTAACCGTTCCATTAGCAGATCACTCTATGTCATTTCTACAACAGGCAAGGTAATACATGCAAACACTTTTTGAATCTCTTCAAATGTGGGCATTATCAAATGCCAAGTGAGTTCCCCCCAATACTGTTTTAAGGGCTGAAAATTCCTTCTAATATTTAATATATGTTAAATAAATTAAAGATATATTATGTTTACTAATATTTAATATATTTAATAACAGCTTTATGAGCAACTCATCACTTTCCTAAGTATAGCACTTCTGAAAATGCTTTGAAAGTCTAATAGAGATACATGTCCGATATACAAAAGTTGATATCCTTATTACATTTAAAGGAACACAATTATTACATAGTCACTACGTTTTGCAGATGAAGGTTAGCAACACCTTTACAAGGGCGGGGAAGCAGATGAGAAACTTCACTGATGTTCACTGGAAAATGGGAAACAGGGAACACAATTCAAACACCTGCCTCCCCTCAAGTCTGGACTCAGGAGACTCCTGGCTGTACTGTTTGATCCCTGGAGCAGGACTCGGGTACAGAGAAAGGGCTCAGTCTCAGTTCCCTGATGTCTCTGCTACCTAATTCCCTTCCCTTGCAGGTGATGAAATTCCTCCTGCTATTTGCCACCTTGGAGGCACCATGCGTGTGATAGCTTCGAAATATCATGTTAGGTGATAAAAAAAGCACTTCTGTGTGAAAACATCAATTTGAAAACTTCAGTATATGTGGAAGCATCTACAGTGTTGGATTCAAACATCTAAGAGTTTGAAATAATTTATATATGGAATTGAGTGGTCATGAAAGAAGTCTGAATAAATATTAGGTAAGACATTGCTTCAGTTACTTTTGAATCTAATCTATCTATCTATCTACGTACCTACCTACTAAGTAAATCAGACAGAAAAATAAATCCACAGGTTAGCCACATTAGGACACAAATATTATACAATTTTAATAGACATGAAAGAGCATGTTATTAATGTATTTTCTGGAAAAAAAAAACTGTACTTCTATTGTTCTCTGTACCTCCATTTTTGTAGTAACTCCCATATCTCAAAAAAAAAAAAAAAAGATAATAATGATGATGATGATATTCACCCCACCAACTTCAAGGAATACATTTAAACCTGCACAAATTATTTTCTAAGTTATAAGTGAGTATTTAAAGGAAATTTATTTTATATACTGAAATTTGAAAATATGTTTACTAAGTATAGAAGTCAATGGCTATGACACACATTCACATGCATTAGCTTTTTCTGTGATCTTCTCATTCAAAAGCTATTTTTACATTTCAAACTCCCTTGATCTTGAGGAACAAAGTAATAGAGAAAAATGTCTTTAAAATTCAAACTAGGTGTGAAATCTTAAACGTTTATATACATTAGTATGTTTTACATAGGAGGTATAATATATATATACATATATAATAGGTATGTTAGGGGAAGCACATTGATTGAAACCGCCCACCCTGGCCAGGCACCATAGTAACCACTTGCAAGAGATGTTTTATGACAGGAGATCCTGATAAAGAATAAGGAACTAATAAGCCACCACCAACTGGAAGAGTTCAGGAAAAGTCTAAGGGAGACACCGTGTGTCCGTCCACTTCCTGGAATCCCTCTCGCTAGCATCCATCTTGGCTGAGCGATTCATGCCACACCAGGAAAGACTCTGAATTAGAATGGCCAAAGACCACCCGGAAACTAATCCCATCACCATAAAACCCAAGACTGTGAGCCACGCAGCAGAACAGTTCTCCCGGGTTCCCTTCCCCTACTGCTCTCCATCTGGGTGCTCTTTCCCAATGAAATCTCTTGCTTTGTCAGCGCATGTATCTCCTCAGACAATTCATTTCCCGAGTGTTAGACAAGAGCCCAGTTTTGGGCCCTGGAAGGGGTCCCCCTTCCTACAACAGGTATTATACACAGTACATACATATATTCATATATATATATACATATATAAGACTACAAAGAATCTTTTTTCCAAAAATGAACAGGAGAAATTTCTACATTGTATTTGAGGCTACAGTCTAACTTGAGTATTCTTACTTGAAAATTTAGAGTATTAACTGTTCACAGTTTACAGAAGATTTTAAGAAGTTGTGCAAAATAGGGTAAAAGCATTTCTCAAGTGAAATAACTTTCTGATAAGGACGATTCTAGATTTCAGCTTTCTATTTCTATACAGGCTCAAAATTAAGATCAAATTTTAATGCTCACACTGAAAAATATTCTCCATCAGTCATCCATAGGAATTAATGGCCTAATGCCTTGAGGTATCATGTTTTATTAACATCTGTTTTACTGTGATTCCAAGGATTCTGCCCAGTTGCATTTACTCCTTCCTCCATTAAATGTTTATTATGTGTCTGTAATTAACTCAAGATCTCATAGATTCATTTGCTTTCTCTAGCTGATTTTGAGTTCAAGTTCTTTGAGAAAGAGACAGCAATTTTTCCACTGTAGGATTTGGGTGCTTCTGAAGAAATGCACTGAAGGGTATAATTATAGAATATGCCCAACCATTATATCACTCAGTTCAGAATTTTTGAGGAAGACTCTGTGATTTCCCCTCAATATGTTCTATCAATGCCTCCCATAATTTTTGTGTATCTGTCTGTCTCTCAGGGGGAAGGAAACACAGACAGAGTGAGAGGAGACAGAGTAAAAGACTATGAAAAATCAACAGAGACAGAGAGACTTCTTCATAGATCAGAAAAAGACACTAAAGTTATTTTTTGCCCTTCCTCAGCAAAGGGTCTCTTTGCATAAGGTTCATGGCAGCTCAGTAGCAAAAGGTCAGTAATTTCCTCACCCCTGATTCTATTTGACTGGACTCCAGGGAAAGCTGTTGAAGTATAATCCCTCTGCCAAGCTGCAATGAGTGCAAAACCCTTACTGTCTACTCCTGTGGTTACAATTCATAAAGCCAATCTTGGAGACAAGCTGTAGTCTGTTGTCTGTAGTGAGAATTGTAAATGAGCTGCTGAGACATCCTGCTTAGGGAATTCTGTTAAAAAAGGTTAAGTGCAAATTGCCCTTTGGATTAGTCTGAAGATCCCCATTATAAAAGTTGCTGGAACTAGTAGGCAGAAATAAAAGTTTCAAGGAAAAAAAAAAAAAGATAAGTATGCATTTTTTGAAGGCAGTGTAGAAATGTAAAACTAGGCTTATGTTCTCAGTAAATACTTATAAAATTACATCCATTAATAGCTTCAGTAATAACATCTTATTACCAGAAAAAAGAAAGTGAACCGAAAGTTCATTTTAGAAAATAAATTCTAAATTACTACCAAAGAAATGGATTAAGATTACTAAGAGCATACAGTTCATGAATAACATAATTCTCAATATATTACACTATTTCTCAAAAAATATAGTCAAACTATATTCAAATTAAAATATAACTACAGTTTATAATTTTCTAAGTTTCTATGATTCTGATTTTTAAAGCATGACCTCATTCCAACACATAAGGGAAATACTATAATTAAGATTGCCTGCCTTTTAAAAATTTTCATACAGAATGAATAATTTTACAATGCTAATATACTGTTACACATAGGAATTTTAATAATAGTTGTACAGAAGTATAATGAAAAATAATGATCCCACTGAATCCTTACCCATCCCCAGTGCTACTTCCCAGAGGCAAATACTTTTAACTATTTTTTCTTTTTACTTCCTCTGGTAGTTACTTTCATATCTCTGGGTAATTTTCTGATTCATTAATATTAATCACCATATATATATGTATGTATATATAGAGAGAGACACACAGACATATCTGCTATTATACATGAGAATTAGCTGACTTTCTTTTCATTTTTCCTACCACCCACTCATTTTATGTTGCTATTTTAATTCAGTCTGTGTTTACTGTTAGGCTTTTCATAATACAATTAAAATTTTATCTTAGGTAATCAAGCTTACACTTTGTAAGACAAACTTTATGTCTCTCTTTCCCACATGTGTCAGCTGCCTTTCATTTTACATTGTAATGTTTGATAATGTTCACAGTGTTTTGTATTTTACAGTCACATGATTGGTTACAAATTGACTCAAAATACTGAAAACCACTTAGCAGTACTGATAACATTTTGATGATGAGAATATAGTATACTACAACAGCAAGTCAGCAGCTAAGGAAAGATGTCCTTCTCTATGGTAAAACAGGACTTCACTGCCCTTCCAAGGGGACAGGTCAAGTGGATTCCCTTCACTTCTATGAAAGTCATTCAAAATAAGTTTTCCCTCCTGTTTGACCATGAATTACTGGCATACCTTTATTAACTTACATATTTATTATTCATGTGTTAGTTTTACAGTTATAAAATTGTCTCTTTTCTTGCTAGCACAAGAAAGACCATATCACTATTGTCTTTCATGTTCTCGTTCACTCTGGTATGTTTCATTATGTTTCTTTAAACTCAGTGACTTCCTTTTTCTAAGTTGACCATGTTTATTTCATAGTTGGAGAATAACTATTTAAATAGCTTTCCTTCTTCCTGAAATTTTCAGGCACTTTGTCATATTATTATATTCTGCACCTTTCTTTACACTCTAAAATTGCACCACTATGCATTCCAGCCAGAACTTTTATTGTCTCAATTTGATGGGAGAATTTGAAGTCCTACATCTTTCTTTCTCTGCAAAAGTTTTCTTGTATTATTTCTCAGATAATTTCTTTTTTTTGCTATCTCTGTAGTTTCTTTCTGGAAGTTATATTATTTGAATATTAAGTTTATTGGATTGAACCTTAACATATCTAATCGTTTCATATAGACCTTGTGTTGTCTTTTTTTCATGTTGTCTTGTTTAAAAATCATGCTATATTCTGGGAAACTCAATTTCCTGCCACTTGCACCATTTTTTTAAATCAATCAATTATTTTTAAATTCTAAAGACATTTTTTTCTGACTGTCCACTTTTGATAGTGTCCTTTTTGAATTTTGGGCATATACTAACTTTTCACATGTCTCTGGGTAATTTTCAAAGGATTTCACATTCCTGCACATCTTGTAAATGGAAGTGGCCATCCTTCACTCCACATTATCTTTTCAAGAATGTGTAGATAAACTTTGAAAGATATAGTCTCCCTTTGGAACAAAGAGGAGATCTGTTTACTGTTCAGTTTAAAAATCTTGACTTGGTGGTGGTTTAGTTGCTAAGTTGTGTCTGACACTTTGTGACCCCATGGACTGTACCCTGCCAGGCTTCTCTGTCTACGGGATTTCCTAAGCAAGAATACTGTAGTGGTTTGCCATTTCTTTCTACAGGGGATCTTTCAGGAGATACAAGTTTAATCCCTTACTGACCCAGGGATCAAACCTGCATCTCCTACATTGGCAGGTGGATTCTTTACTGCTGAAACACAAGGGAAGACCCTCACTTTGATGCAAATATCAAGCAGACTATTTAACTGTTTTGAAAATTCCCAAGACCAGAGTTTCTGTCCTGTAACTCAATCCATTGTATAACAAGATGCCACTTGGCAGTGTTTGCATCAACCTCTGGGAATAAAGGCTTAACAAACTGATGAAAACACACACACACACACACACACACACACACACATACACACATACACAAGTAAATATTCTGTACACAGCTATTGCTGTCAGTAGTACTTTATCTCTGACTCAAAAGCATCATGTCTCAGCATCTACAAAATCATGGCAGATTACTCAAGGTGAGTAGGGTAAAATTTCAAACTCTTCAAAAATTCTTGACATGTTACCTTCTGCTCTTTTTATCATTTTTCTTTTCTCTGGAGTCAGTTTCTTTGTATTTAACCATTGTTCCTATCATTTTGTTGTTGTTCTTGAGGTTTCCCTCAAATATCTTTTTTAAAAAATCTATTTATATTTAAGATTAGGAGAAATATATAAATAGGAGAAATAGAAGATAATTTATAATATATAGAAATATATAATTAGGAGAAATAGAACATAATTTTGTATCTTCACTCTGCCTGTGAGGGGCTTGAAATCAGCAATCATTTAAGGAAAGGTGACAAAGAATTTAGATATTTTGCTGTGGTCGGAGTAAAGAGGTCAGAAACCTAATTGTCCAGTGTGCAGAGCTGTGGTCTGGGACATTCACACTTCTGCTGGTCTAGTTTTCAAAAATTAGTTTAGAGAAATTGTTGTTTTGTTTCCACCCCTAGATGGTAAATGCTTGACTGCTGGGTGTTCTGTAAAGGATGATGAGAGTAAGGCAGGTTTGAAGATAGTAACTCTTTACCATGTAAATCAACCAAGTATAAATACTTACAATGTCTCTGTTAGGTAGTTAGAATAGGAAACAGGAGTTCAGAATGGTGGTGGCTAAAAGACAAGGATAGATGTCAAATGAGTATATTCTCCTCAGTTCTGTCTCGTCTCAACAAAAATTTGAAGCGACGGACGTTAGAGTCCTCGGGGTGCCATAGCTCTCCAGTGGCCCCTGTAATCGCTCTCTGACCTACGGTGTTACTGCTGTCGGTTCTGGACAGACCACGTTATAGCTCTCGGGTCTCGAACAGGCCATGTTATAGCTCTTAGACAGATCAGTGTTACAGTTCCGTGTTACAGCTCTATTGTATTTAGAAAATAGCAGGAAAATACATCCTTGAGGTGTGAGGGAATGCTGATCCAAAGACGCGAAGTGAAGAGTGGGGGCGTGCGATGGCACACACACGCGCAGGAGGGACGGAGGGACCCCGGGCCCTGTGGCGCCTCTTTGTGTGTTCTCTCCTCCCGCCGGGCCTGCCCCATGTAAACTGGGCTCTCTAGGCTAACCTGGAGCGCTGTTTGTTCTCCTTGAGGTCCTCACTCCAGCCCTCGAACTTCCTTTATTCCATTTTTGCGGGCTTTTCCTTTCCTTGTCTTTTAGCCACCACCATTCCGGACTCCTGTTTCCTATTCTAACTACCTAACAGTCTCCTTGTTTACAAGTAAATGAGACACACACACATATAAATATATACATGCACAAATAATTTTTATCCATGCTCAAAATGCTATTGGTGTTCATTATAAACAGCTCACCCATAACCCATAATACAATGTTTCTAATGAGAACTACTTCACACCAATCTTTTTCTTCTGGCATTTCTTCATCTAGTTATTCATATACCAACTTCTAAATGAAATAGGAGACTGGACTATATTAATGAAAAACATTAAAAACGTTAGAAAAATGAAAACGTAAATATTCATTATTTTCCCATCTGTTCAGTAACTTGTTTTGCTTTGATTTGTTTTCCTCTTGAAATGGATGATGTAAGGCATACTTCTGACTCTAGGTTACTAGCCAAACTTGATTTCCTGAGCAATTTAAACTCACATCCCAATGATTCAACTTGTCTCATTGATGAACTACTAAAGGAAAATACTAGTATTTAAAATATGTCACTTGGAGGAATAATTTTAAAAGTTAAGATATACCTATTATTTTATAATCTCAAGCATTTCCACCTCCCCCCCCCCCCCCCCCCCCCCCCCNATGAAAACGTAAATATTCATTATTTTCCCATCTGTTCAGTAACTTGTTTTGCTTTGATTTGTTTTCCTCTTGAAATGGATGATGTAAGGCATACTTCTGACTCTAGGTTACTAGCCAAACTTGATTTCCTGAGCAATTTAAACTCACATCCCAATGATTCAACTTGTCTCATTGATGAACTACTAAAGGAAAATACTAGTATTTAAAATATGTCACTTGGAGGAATAATTTTAAAAGTTAAGATATACCTATTATTTTATAATCTCAAGCATTTCCACCTCCCCACCCCCACCCCCAACATTCACAGTGTCAGGTAGTTGGACTAGGAAAAAGGAGTCCAGAATGGCGGTGGCTAAAAGACAGAGAAGGGAAAAGCCTGGGAAAAATAGAACAAAGGAAGGTCTGAAGATCAGAGTGAGGACCTCAGGTAAAAAAACAGCCCTCCCAGCTATCCCAGTCTACAGAGGGCAGGCTCAGGGGGAGGAGCAAAAAACATATAAAAAGAGGAGCTAAAATCGAGCCAGGCAGGGGTTTCTCTTCTCTTTGCATCTTTTGGGTCAGCCTGCCCTCACGTCTTGAGGATGTATTTTCCTTTGCTTGCCAATAAAACCGAGCTATACGACTGGTCTGTCCTCTCTTCAAATTTTTGCTGCAGTGAGAGAGAACAGAGGAAATTACACACTCTCCTGACAGTAGTAAATCTTTACACTTAAACCCTTGAAAGAAATAGTGATTTTTAATGCATTCCTTTGTATCTTTGATGATCAACAAACTCTAGGGTCAGCATGATTTACTTAATTTCATGTCATTATCTCTTATTTTACTCACATTAATCTAAGTAATTCTTCTACCACCTCAAGCCAGTTGTACGAGTATTCTTATTTCAATTAAGACTTTTAAGTGTTTTTAAACTGTCATTTAGCCATATTACACCTTAATTGTTTGTGTTACTCTTCCATGAAATGTTTCCAAATGGTTTTTACTTTGCCTAAGGGGATGGAAAAGGCCTTGTATAATGGCATCAAGCTATGTAGAATTATTTGATGAATTATAGTGACCAGCAGGGTTTCTTTCAAAGTCTTAATTATCATTACACTGGGTCCAACTAACCAAAACTATTTCCCCTGTTACCTTGAACAACACTGACTACTAAAGTGTCAGAATTCTATTTCAAGACAACATAAATTTAATTACATTCATTTATTGTCAACTTAAACCAATTTTGGTAGAAATTTTGCCTATTATACTCTTCTCCAATGTTTTAGAAATTTTTTCATGTATTAATGTGCATATTTTAACAGAAACTTACATTCTCTTTTCCTACAGCTATAATATTTCTTTTTGATTATGTAAGGGTTTCACTATCTTTATTTATTTATTTTATATAATACACATTTCAAATCAAAACAACCAGCTTCTTTAAGTGAAAGTGAAGGGCTTCCCTTGTGGCTCAGCTGGTAAATAATCCGCCTGTAATGCAGGAGATCTGGGTTCGATCCCTGGGTTGGGAAGATCCCCCGGAGAAAGGAAAGGCTACCCACTCCAGTATTCTGGCCTGGAGAATTCCATGGACTCTATAGTCCATGGCGTCACAAAGATATTGGTGATTTTTTTATACTCAAGATACTGATACTAAGAAATTCATGTCTTTGTCAGTTAGACCCTTACATTGTGCTTTTGCTGATCAGAAAATTACAGTGTCTAATGTCACCTTTCTGTCCTGATTCTGATAATTTATTTTATTATAATAGTCTCCTAGCTGGTTTCCTGGCCTTTAGGCTTGCCCCTCTTCCTTCTGCTAACAGTGATTCTGCTAAAAATCAAATGTGATACTTCATGCTGCTGCTTCTAAGTCTCTTCAGTCATGTCTGACTCTGTGCAACCTCATAACTGGCAGCCCACCAGGCTCCCCTGTCCCTGGGATTCTCCAGACAAGAATACCAGAGTGGGTTGCCATTTTCTTCTCCAATGCATACATGCATGCTAAGTCGCTTCAGTCGTGTCTGATTCTGTGCAACCCCATGGACAGCATCCCACCAGGCTCCCCCGTCCCTGGGATTCTCCAGGCAAGAACACTGGAGGGAGTTGCCATTTCCTTTTCTGTGGTACATCATACTCCAACACAAACTCCTTATACGATTCTCCCTCTAAAGTTGCTGAAAATCTTCACACTGTTATTTCTTAATTCTTTCCTATACTGCAAGTTATAAAAACTGCTTGAAAAATCCTCAAACCATCCTTATTCCTGTTTGCAAGTCTTCTTACACTTTATTCCTTCTGCTTAAACCACTCTTTGTGGCAGAGAAGAACCAATTCTGGCAGCATATTGGAACTGTTCTTTGACTTGCTTGTAGGTGCTTTTATTAAGATCATACATAATGGCCTGCCTCAGAGGACCCTGCCCCTCTGCCTGACTGTTAAAGTGCCTTTGTTTGGTTCACAGGGAGTTAATCTGACCCTGCCCACCTGTGAGTGGCTTCAGGCAGGAGATTAACACATCCCTTCTACTGGCTGACCATTCCGAGATGACTTGCAAGGCTAATGCCTCTTTTTACTTTCCTTCCTAACCATCTTTCCCTCTCTATTCTGCCTTTCTACTTTGTTTCCTCACTCCCGCCACCCCCATCTCTGTTCTGTAAAGTGTTAGTCACTCAGTCCTGTCGGACTCTCTGTCACTGCAAGGACTGTAAACACCCCAGGCTCCTCTGTCCGTGGGATTCTCCAGGCAAGAACACTTGAGTGGGTCACCATTTCCTCCTCCAGGGGATCTTCCCCACTTAGGGATAGAACCTGGGTCTCCTGCATTGCAGGGAGATTCTTTACCATCTGAGCCAACAAGGTACCTGGCATCTGGACCCAGACAAGTTCACTGTTTTAAGACATTGCTGTGTGCTGTGCTTAGTCACTCAGTCATGCCCGATTCTTGCAACCCCATGGACTGTAGCCCACCAGGCTCCTCTGTCCATGAGGATTCTTCAGGCAAGAATACTGGAGTGGGTTGCCATGCCCTCCTCCAGGGCATCTTCCCACCCAGGGACCAAACCCAGGCCTCCCACACTGCAGGAAGTTTCTTTACCTGCTGAACTACCAGGGAAGCCATTAGTCTGCCATATTCTTGGTCTGTCAGGTTACTGAATAAAGTACTCCTGTTAGGGGAAGCACACTGACTGAAACCACCCACCCTGGCCAGGCACCATAGTAACCATCTGCATGAGTTGTTTTCTGACAGGAGATCCTGATAAGGAACACGGAACTAATAAGCCACCACCAACCGGAAGAGTTCAGGAAAGGTCGAAAGGAGACACTGTGTGTCTGCCCACTTCCCAGAATCCCTCTCGCTAGCATCCATCTTGGCTGAGTGATATGGGTGCCACCAGGAAACACTCTGAATTAGAATGACTGGCCAAAGACCACCTGGAAACTAATTCCATCACCATAAAACCCGAGACTGCGAGCCACGCAGCAGAGCAGTTCTCCTGGGTTTCCTTCCCCTACTGCTCTCCACCCGGGTGCCCTTTCCCAGTAAAATCTCTTGCTTTGTCAGCACATGTGTCTCCTCAGACAATTCATTCCCGAGTGTTAGACAAGAGCCCCGTTTCAGGCCCTGGAAGGGGTCCCACTTCCTGCAACATTCCTTGCCTCAACACTTCATCTCCAACTCACTGGCAGGCAGAGAGAACTTAGACTCCATAACTCTTTCACCAGCAGTTTTCTCAGTTAAGACTTTACTGAATCTGGCCCCAGGTGATGGCTCTAACTACACTTCCTACATTTACTTCCATTCAATGATTGCACAGTAAGTTTACCGATCTCCACACTGTTCCTCAACAGTATCAAGCATGTTCCTGTCTCACGGCTTTGGCATCCACATGTTTCTTTGCCTGGAATGCACATCCCCATATGCAGTATTCCTCTTTCCTCACAGTATTAACTCCTCAGAGAAACTTCTAGATCACCATTTATAAAACACCATCATGTCCAAAATTATTTATGTGAGTTGTTGGTAGTGTTTTTCCATGGTTCTTATCAAATACCTCACATCATATATCACTTATTCACTGATTCTTGTTCATGAATGTCAGATTTATGAGGACAGTGACTCAGCCTGTTTGACCAACAGTGCATCCTTACTGATTCATCCAACACTTAACCCTTGGAGGCATTCTACAAATTTTTGGTAAATGAACAAAATAAAAATGATGGAATTTTTACTTGCCCTTCAAGATCCACTGTCAGTATTATTTCATTTATCAAAACTCACTTGACATGAGACTCCACAAGCTGACATACTTTTTAACTACCTAAACTTCTATCATACCTATCTTAATACTGTTTTCCTTAATTGATGTGCAAAGCTATTTATCCTTTTAAGAGCAAAACACTATGACAAATTCTAAAGACTGCAAAATTAAAAATTGATTTTTCTAAGAAATACTCGTTGGGATAGAATAGAGGGCCCAGAAATATATGCATATGAATATAGTCAACTGACTTTTGACAAAGGGACAAAGACAGTCTTTTCAACAAGTGGTGCTAGAGCAATTGGATATTTATATGCAAAAATTTATCTAGACACAGATTACATTCTTCACACACAAAAAAAAAACTCAAAATGGATCACAGACCTAAATGTAAAACACAAAAAACTGGAAAATTCCTTTAAAATAACATAGGAGAAAATCCAGACGTCCTTGACTATGACCTTTTTAGTGTAACATCAAGACAAAACTGACAAAAGAAATAATTAATAAGCAGAATTTCATTAAAATTAAAACTTCAACTCTGTTAAAGACAATGTCTAGAGAATGAGAAGACAAACCACAAAAATGGGAGAAAATATTTATACTCAATACATCTGGGCTTCTCTGGTGGCTCAGATGGTAAAGAATCCTCCTGCAATGTGGGAGACCTGGGTTTGATTCCTAGGTTGGGAAGATTCCCTGGAAAAGGGCATGGCAAGCTACTCTAGTATTCTTGCCTGGGAAACCACCATGGACAGAAGAGCCTGGCCAGCTACAGTTCACGGGGTCGCAGAGTCAGACACAAATGAAGGACTAAACATACACAGCACAATACAACTGATAAAGGGCCGTTACCAAAATATTCACAGGATTCTTACATCTGAACAATAAGAAGATAAACCAATTTTTAAAAAATGAGTCAAAGGCTTTAATGGACACCTCATCATCGAAGATATACAGATGGAAAATCTGCATATAAGATGTTCCATACCACAGATCATCAAGAAAATGAAAATTAAAATAGCAATGAAATACCACCACATACCTAACAGAATGGCCAAATCCAGAACTCTGACACCACCCAACACTGGTGAGGATCTGAAACAACAGGAACTTTCAACCATTGCTGGTGAGAATGCAATATGGTTCATCTACTTTGGAAGGCTTTGGTGTTTTGTTTCGTGGTTTGCTGTTTGGTGGTTTCTTAGAAAACTAAACATACTCCTATCAGATGATCCAACAATTATACTCCTTGGTATTTACTCAAAGGAATTGAAAACTTATGTCTATGAAAAAAAAAAAAAAAAAAAAAAACCTGCAGCTTTACTCATAATTGCTGAAACCTGAAAGCAAGGAAGATGTCTCTTGGTAGATGAATGGATAAATAAATTGTGGTACATTTAGACAATAGAATATTATTTAGTCCTGAAAATAAATGAAACCATGAAAAGACATGAAAGAATCTTAAACCATATTGCTATGAAAAGAATCCAATCTGGGGGGTTTCCCTGGTGATCTGGTGGTTGAAATATTTGCCTTGTAATGCAGGGTACAGATGTTCAATCCACAATCCAAGAAGATCCCATATACCGTGTGGCCTGTGTGCCACAACTCCTGAGTCAATGCTATGGAGCCCATGGGCCATAGCTACTGAGCCCACACAACACAACCACGGAAGGTCTCACATCTAGAGACTGGACTCCAGACCAGGAGAAGCCACCACAATGAGAAGCCCACACATCACAATGAATAGAAGCACCCACTCTCCTCAACTAGAGAAAGCCTGCCTACAGCAACAAAGATCCACCCCACAACAGCCCCAAAATAAAACAAATAAATAAATAAATCTTAAAAAAAAAAAAAAAAGAACCCAATCTGGAAATGCTACATCCTATATGACATTCTGGGGGGGGAAAAAAAAACTATGAAGCAAAAATCAGTGTTTTAATCTGAAAGCTTAATAATAATTCTAGTAGCTAACCTTTACTGTGTACCACTTCCTATGTGCTTTTATTCACATAATCTCATTTAATCATCATCAAGGAGTAATTCCCATTTCCCAAGTGGCACTAGTGATAAAGGACTGGCCTGACAATGCGGGAGATATAAGAGACAGTGGTTTGATCCCCGGGTCATGAAAATCCCATGAAAAAAGGCATGGCAACCATGGACAGAGGAGCCTGGAAGGCTATGGTCCATAGAGTTACAAAGAGTCAGACACAACTGAAGCAACTTATGACATGCATGTAAAGAGTAATTAGCTAGAATTAATCTTTGAGCTTAAATTAAAGGCTTAGGTATTAATTTGCCAGTATGTAGGTGTGCCAGAAAATACAGTCTCCCTTGGTATCTGTGGGGGAATTGGCTACGGAACCATCCACCACAACAAAATCTGAGGATGCTCAATCCCTTACATAAAATGGCCTAGTAAGGTTGGCTCTCTCTATTTGATGGCTCCATGTCCTCAAATTCAACCAACTGTGGATCCAGCTTTAGGTATGGAAGGCCAGCCAGACAGTTCTCAGCAGAAGTTAAAGCTCCTGATTGGATTGAACGCCTGCTTCTTTATATACTACCTGGTCAATTTTTACATTTGTGAAAGGTTATTTAACCTCTCTAAGGAGGTCCAACCAGTCCATTCTGAAGGAGATCAGCCCTGGGATTTCTTTGGAAGGAATGATACTAAAGCTGAAACTCCAGTACTTTGGCCACCTCATGCGAAGAGTTGACTCATTGGAAAAGACTCTGATGCTGGGAGGGATTGGGGGCAGGAGGAGAAGGGGACGACAGAGGATGAGATGGCTGGATTGATGGACATGGGTTTGGGTGAACTCTGGGAGTTGGTGATGGACAGGGAGGCCTGGTATGCTGTGGTTCATGGGGTCGCAAAGAGTCGGACACGACTGAGTGACTGAACTGAACTGTTTGCAGCATGAGTGTACATAAAATAAAAACAGTACATGTTTTATTTTGACCTGTGGCTGATAAGCATTTGGTATGCATTTCTATGTACTTCTATTGAACCCTGAATATTGATCGGAAGGATTATATCACATCAGAAGAGATTTTTCCAAAGATNTGACTGAACTGAACTGTTTGCAGCATGAGTGTACATAAAATAAAAACAGTACATGTTTTATTTTGACCTGTGGCTGATAAGCATTTGGTATGCATTTCTATGTACTTCTATTGAACCCTGAATATTGATCGGAAGGATTATATCACATCAGAAGAGATTTTTCCAAAGATGGCTGTTCCGGTGCTTCTCATGTCCAATACTCATCTCAGGAAGTCACGCTGACACTCCACTTGAATGGTGGGGCATATGTCCTCTCTCCTTAAACCCAGACAGGAACCTCTGTGATGGACTTGACCAAAAGATACAGGGCAGCGATGCAACAGGGCTTCCAAGGCTAAGGTCATGAACATACCACACATACCCACCTTGTTCCCTTGAGAGGTTCCATCTGGGAACTCAGCCAATGTGCTGTGAGGAAGCCCAGTGACACAGAGGGGCCACCGCTGCCCCAGTCAGGCCCGCCAGGAAGATGCCTCCAGACCATGCCAGCCCCCGGCCTTCACTTCTTTCCATTTAAGGACCAGATGACGTGGAACTGGGACCAGCTGTTCCCTGTCCCCTGCTTGGATTCCTGACCCACAGGGGCCCTGAGCACAATGTATTTCTCATTTCAGCCACCAACCTGTGGGATGGTTTACTTTTCACTATGTTTTAGGATTTTGTCCAGGGAGAGAGAGAATTAAATGGATCTGATGAAAGACTAAAAATATAGTTCTTAATTTTTTATGATAATGAATAACCTTCCAGACATTTATAACTTAAGGTGAGTTTATTTCCTTAGCCCCTGAATGGCCCAGCATGCTTTATTAATGCATTTGTCCCTCCTCTACGCCCCATAATCAATGTATGTAACAAGCAAGTTCATGCCATGAAAGTTTAAGTGTCATCTGCAGAAACAGAGAGAGAGAGAGAGAGTGAGGAAGATTTATCTTGTGAATGTTCAAGTCATTTTACGTAGGCTCTTTAGGCATTCACACTTTGTTTTATAATATGACCAATATGGCATTTTGGTGTATCTCTGACACCTCATAGACCTAGTAATTTGCGAAGTCCGTTGTCTGCTAGCGGCTGTGCGTGAACTGGCCCTATTACGGTGTCTGGCCTTGAATTCAGACCATCTGCGTTGGAGAACGTTCACTAAATGCACAATCAAGGGACGTGTACATCCCGCCTCCCTGAGTTTCCAGACCATCCTCAGACGGCTCTTTCCAGTGGTAACGGTGGACCGTTTTCAAGGGTTTGCTACCTTTTGTGTTTCACAACCTGAACTCATTGCACAGTATCCTCATTATATTAAAATCTCCTTCATGACCTTGTTAATCTGTACTCTCGTTATATTTTCCTATTACCAGCTATACCCAGTAGATTACATTTAAGACAACCAAGACTGCTTTATCACAGGAAAATCTAATGCTTATCTTTTAAGAAAAGAGGTTTAGGTTTAATCAAGACCTACACATCTAACATTTATCGCTGTAAGTAGATACTTAATGTCTGTGTTTGGAAGGTACTAATTAGCTTCTAATTAGTGGGGTCAACACCAGGAAATCAAAGGTACTTGATCCTCTGGGGATGTCTCTGTCTCTATCCCGACTAATCACCTGAGCTCCTCCTAGTCCCAGGAGGTACCAGGCGCCAGGATGTCTCTAACTCTCTGAGATGATTTCTCCAAGTGTGGCGGAGTGACCGGGTGGTTGGTAACTAGGGAGTTCCAGTTCCTCCTGAGTAAGTTCCCCAGGCTGGTTCAGAGACCTGCATTTGCCAAGACTGTGAAATGACTCTCAGGCAGAATATCCTTGGAGAAGTACCATTCTCCAGCCACTCAAGCATTTCCACTTTGACGTTGTCAGGGTTCATCTGATACACGTTCACCCAGCGACCTTTTTCTGTCCATGGCTGTGAGAAGGATGAAAATGCCCTGGAAGGACCAACAGTTAGTAAGCCTTGCTCAGAGGACAACCATGATACTGGGCAGCTTGTCAGTAATGAAAAAGCTCTCAGTACTTCCTAAGTCCATGCCCCCTTTTAAAGTTCATTCTTAAATTAAACACTGCAAAAAGTTTCTTCTCAAAAGAGATTGTAGTTGTTTCAAAGTACTGTTTCTTCTATAAATCATACACATTTACCAAGAGTCCCGAGCTTTGACCCAAAGACAGAAGCCGAAGGTAATCTGTCTCTCCATCATGTAATACAGGTTTAATAAAACCCACACCATTGTCATCTGGGTTATACATGAAGACATATATCATCACATTTGCACATTTTGATGCTTCTTTAAGCACAGAATTCGCGACACTCGGCAACTTTTTTCTGACCAATTTACAAATCGTTTCCATCCCTCATTTTATTATCCTACCCTGAGTCAACTTGTTCTTGTGGCACCATCAATCTGACTGACTGGTAGGGTTTCAGAGAGCAGTGTTTTAATTTATGCAGACATCTACTCCAAAGCATCTCAATCACTCAGAGTGTGAAATAGAGGCGGCGTTACATTTGCCAGGAAATGCTGCTTTTGTTATACGTGTTTATCTAAGGACAGGATCATTTATATCCCAGAAAGCCAGGCTGGTGACAGACAGGACTAATGTATCAATGTCAGAAGAAAATTCGAGGCAAGAGATGGTGACCAAAGTCGGCCTCCGAAGGTACTTGGAATGCTATCTCAGAATGCCCTTCTGGGTAAAAAGGACGTGATATCATCACTGAATTATCAATCACTAATGAAGGCCAATCAAATAGAATACACTATGATATTAACGTAAGAAAATCTTGGCACCTTGGGTCCAGATCTGGGGGTTTATGTTGCTTTCAGTCTTTTTCTAGTTTTATTGTTACATCTGAACTACAATCCAGGTTTCTGAGATAGAGCTATGTGCAGCAATCACGGCTGACTGTCATTTATGGTAAGTTCTTTGTCATCAGTGTTATAAGAAGTGCCAAAGGGACACACTGGGGGCATAGTGCCTGACACAAAACTGGACCCATTCAATACCTGTTATCTGCTTCAGACGTTATTTAGATAATTGAATAAGATGCAGTTAAACAGGAGAAAGAAAACAAAAGCAAAAAAAGTGAAGCCACTGAGCTCGACTGCACTCTTTTCCCTTTGCACTTGGGCAGGTTCCATCCGCAAACCTGTGGATCTACCAGTTTACACTACTAGTGTACGCAGGTTCGATCCCTGGGCAGATCCCCTGGAGGAAGAAATGGCAACCCACTCCAGTATCCTTGCCTGGAGAATCCCATGGACAAGCCTGGAGGGCTGCCATGCATGGAGTCACAAGAGTTGGACATGACTGAACACTAAGCACCCGCGAATTCTGATAAACAGGGAAGCCTGGGCCCCTGAAGCCCTTCTGATGTCACTGCTCCAGGGAAAAGGAGGGCAGACGGCACTTCGTGGAGGAGGCGGGGAGATTAGGGGAAGTGTCCGGATCACGTGGAAGCGATGACCCTCCCCGCCGGCGGAACTGGACCCAGAGCCAGGGAGGAAAGGCCAGTGCTTGGCCACCTGCTTCCTCTCCGACAGGACACTCGGGCAGGAGGTAGCTTCTTAGAGAATCCCTGGCAGGCACATTTTCGGAGACCTCAGAGTGGGACTCAGGCAAATCGCTTCTTCTGATGCAAAATTAGGAAAATGCCCGGCTCATTTAGATGAGTGTGCATTCCACGTGGAACTGTGGAGAAGACAAAGGGTCAGCGAGCCCAGAGGGCTTGCACAGCGAAGGCCGGCCCGGCTGGGGCCTGGGGGTGTCCAGGGCCCGGAGAGAAAGCCCGAGAAGGCTGCGGGTCATCTTACCACACCCCCGGCAGGGGCCCGGTCAGAGGAGGGGTGCCTGGCTGGAAACCCGGACGACAGAAGCTGTGAGTCGGGCAGGCAGAGACCATCACGCGAGCTGCTCAGAATGACCAACAGGAGGCGCAGAGCAGACAGGCGCAGAGCAGACAGGTGAAGTCACCACAGACTCACGACCCGACCGCCTCGCCACCTCTGAGCACCAGGCCCGCGGAGTGGCCCCGGCGCGCCCAGCCCTCCGCCTGCACCTGCACCGCTCAGGGCGGAGCCCCGGCCTGAGGGGGCGGAGCCCCTGCCTGAGGGGGCGGAGCCCCTGCCTGAGGGGGCGGAGCCCCGGCCTGAGGGGGCGGAGCCCCGCCAAGCCAGAGAGAAATGCTTCAAACTGTGGACGGCAAGGAAAGTGACACCATTTGAGTCAACTAGAAATGATCACAACGAGACTAAGCTTTAAGCTTGAGGGGGCTAAAAGTTCATTAAACTGAGTTTACCGAATTGGACTGACCAGGTCTGCCGCTGAGAGAAAATCGCTGCTTGTCAGAGGAAAGTGAGTTTTCACACCTTGATGGTTGCCTTCCGGTTCAGACTTACCACACACATGTGCGAGCATGTGCCCTCACTCACACACATGAATATTTCAGTCCCACTTAGGGATTCCTATGTGTCGTATAAATCAGAAAGCAGGGAAGCGCCTGCGCGGTGGCCTCTGGAATAAGCGGTGTGTGAAGCAGCAGCTTTCTAGTCTGAGGAGAGGAATGGAAGTAGGCCGCTGTCTCCAAAAGCGGCTAGTGGTGACTCAGATAAATTTGGAGCTGTTTTTTCCACTTCAAATATTTTCCAACTTCAAAATATTAAATTGTGGGCAGAAGGTATTTGGGAATAAGACCTGTTGTTTAAACACTGTGTCAAAGAGCAGAATACTTGGGGAGGGAGTGAGGAGCAGGAATCCAGCACCGTGCGCCCTGCCTCGCCTCTGGGTTCTCTCTAGAAACTTCCCAGCTACTGCGCTTCCAGCTACCTAACTGTAGCTCTCACAGTTCTCTCCTCCCCTGTTTCAGACCCCGAGGGCTTCTGAACTAATGCTGTGATTATATACATCTGTTGCTTTGGCTTTGATTTTCCTCCCTCCTCCAAAATCATGAAGTGTCTGCTCCGGTGATGAACCTGGCCAGTCCTGGAATTAAGATTTCATCACGATGGCTACAGAGCTGTATGTCCAGCTGTGATCAGTCATCTGAACTCCAGATCCCATCCAGGGCCACAGAGGCCTCACCTGAGCCTGCTCAAGCAGCTTGCCAGCCCCCAGCATCTTGGTTACCCTAAGCCAAAGCCCCTCCCAATGCTCACTGGCATCTCAAATTATCTTATTCGTTCATGTGTTTATTGCATATCTATTTCTCCTCTCCTCTCTCAGACTCATCACGAAGGTGATGTGGTATTTTACGATAATTCTAAAATCCTGCTTTAGGATCAAATTCAAGAAGCAAGTGTGAATGTAAGTTAACTGAAAGTCAGGGCTCATAACGTTTGTTCTTCTGACCTTGAATGGTATTGAGAAAGTTTCTAAATAAATATTTGGTTACTAACCAGGTAGCTCAGTGGTTAAGAATATGCCTGCCAATGCAGGAGATGCAGGTTTAACCCCTGGGTCAGGAAGATTCCCTGGAGGAGGAAATGGCAACCCACCTCAGTATTCTTGCCCAGAGAATCCAGTGGGCAGAAGAGCCTGATGGGCTACAGTCCATGGGGTCACAAAGAATTAGGTACGACTTAACTACTGAGCAAGCACAGGCAAATCACCACCCATTTACAAGGAAGCCCATGGCACGTTTATACTGGGGCACAGTTTGGATACTGCAAATGCAGTCCAAAGTTGAGTTCATGATGGTTCTCCATATTTTCATTCTGCCTAAACTTCAGTCAAGGTCATCCTGATTTATCCAAATGCTAAATCCACACCCCTGAACACCATCTTACCTCCTACCTCTGTCCTTCCCCCATGAATTGACTGGTCAGTTTGTCCTTGTGGCTACCAAGCTCTAGAATCCCATGCCACCACTTCTCACATAGGTTTTTGGGAGAGACTTCTTCCTAGTTGACCTCTGGGTGGACATGGTTCCATATAGTAGACATAATACTTTTTAAAAGGCAAACAGGATTAAGATACCTCTTTAAAATTCCCTACTGGCTTCCCATTGCTCCTGGAACACCACTAAGCATCTTCACAAGACCCTGCAGAGCCCTGCCTGAGGGCACCTCTCCACCAGTAGCATCCCATGGACACAGGCTGGCCATTCTGTCCCAGCAGCTTATGCTTTGCAACCCCCTCAAACAACTGTTGTGTTTTCTGAGGAGGTAGAACTCCATTCCGATACTTTTGACATTCCAAATTCCTAATAAGCTGCCAGTTTGAGGGTTTGGGAGCATGTACTCTTCTTACTGTTTCTTGACACAACCTGCTTAGCCATTGAAAATAAATTGGTTTTCCATCTAGCATGAAGCATTAATTAGAAATGCATGAGCTGGTTGAAAATATTCACATTTTAAAAGGGTATCACACAAATTTTGGCCACAACCCAGAGGTTTCTCATTTTCATTTATCCTGAATGATAAACTCTATCAACAAAAGGAAGTGTGTATACCAAACTATAATTTTTTTCAGAAATGCAATTTCTTTTTGAGATGACTTTAATCAAAAGAATAATTGCATTATTCACGAGCCATGTTCCATTAATTGGAAGAGTTGATAAATTACTACATAAGATAGCATCACCTTTCAATGAAGAGAAAATGGTTTCCCTTTGCTGTTCTTTCAACCACAATTATCACCCCTGAGTAAAGTGACTTACAACCCAGCAGCCAAGTTAATCATTTAAGGCTAGAAATCATTGAAAAGTCAACCAGAGGAAACATGTCTCCAAGAACAATAACAGCTAGAGAGTGTGCTTTCAGGAAATTCAGAAATGCCTCTGCATCAGGATTTGGAGAAAGGTTATAGTTTTAATTAGTTTGGGTATAAACTGTTACAAATCACTGGCTGTCTTTATGGGTATATAAAATTACCAGCGGTGGAACTTGGGGACCTGTTTAATAACAGGTTTGTGCGTAGTTCCTCAAACTTTACAAATATCTCATCATTAAGAAGCAGAAGTTAAAGAAAAACTCACCAGGAAGGTGATGTGATCTAAGACAGTCATAAAACTCTATTTTATGATCAAATAAAGCACACAGACGTCAAGAGCGTGGAGTTGTTTTTAAAGTGGTCCCTATCTTAATCTCCTGTGTTTTCTACATACTGTTAAAAATCTATGTGTGACAATTCCTCCTTTATCCATGAATTCCTCGGTCTAGAAGATTCCAGGCATGTTTCAGTGGACATGGAGAAACAGATGACTTAGGACTAAAGGGGATCCAAGGCTGAGTCCCTAGAACCCCAGGGCTGGCCTGGCACAGAAGCTGCCCTGAAATCTACGTCTCAGCATGTTTGTTGAATTCAGTGGACACATGTCATGTATCTTTAGTGTCACCTACATTGTACGAGGCTCAAAAAAAGAGTGCAAGATTCCTCAGAGAAGGAGACTTGGACCTCTATGATGGGAATGGAATTATATAATTCTTTTGACACATGCAACACAGCATAAATGCTCTGAGTGTTATATGCTATATCAGTGAGGGTACAGTTACACCTCAGTCACCTTGAACAGGGCTTCCCTGGTGGCTCAGATGGTAAAGAATCTGCCTGCAATGGAGGAGACCCAGGTTCAATCCTTGGGTCTGGAAGATCCTGCAGAAAGGAATGTCTATTCACTCTAGTATTCTTGCCTGGAGAATCCCAAAGACAGAGGAGCCTGACGGGCTGCAGTCCATGGGGTCACAAAGAGTCAGGCATGATGGAGCAACTAACACTTTCACTTTCATCTCACTTATCCCTTGAATAATAAATGCCATTTACTCATAGCCACATAAGGCAGAATGCTTTAAGCAGAATCAACATTTATGCAGCTTGAGGAGAATACAGAACTTGGTATAGCTGAAACCACAGTGTAGATTTGTCTGACAATTGCAAACCTGGAGAATGGAGGGATCAGCACTCATGGGAGGGGAAGGGTAAACCAGGCAGCGAGGGACACGTTCACTTTGTCTAAGCTGCCATGAGGGAATCACGGTGCTGTCTGTTCCTTCTGGAAGGCCAGTTCCCTGTGGAGCCTGAAGAACAAGGTCAAGTATGGACAGACACTGAGCTGGGTGTGAAGGATGGGCAGGGGAGGACTCTTGTTGGGGAAGGTCCCGGGTGGGGGTGGTGTCGCTAGAGTGTCTAGGAAGACTCCTGCGCCAGAGCAGGTGAGGTGAGGCCACGTAGGTCAAGGTCTGAAAGACGGGGTCTTTGAGGCCCGGGACAGGATCCCAGCTCTGTCCCCACTGGTTGTGTGACCTTGGCAGGTTCTGAGTCAGTCTCTCTAAGCCTCTGTTCCTCTTCTGCAAAGAAGCAACGATTCAAGCACTACGATGATTTAAGCACTGCTTAGTATCCACATTTACTTGGGTGGTAAGTATGGATAATGACAGGTTAGAGGGTGAGTTTGGTTAGCGATCTGTTATCTAAATCCATTTAGTAACTGAATTCATACAGGAGAGCTCAGGTAGGGTGCTCAGTTGCTTAGTCCTGTCTAGACTCTTTGGAACCCCATGGACTGCAGCCCGCCAGGGTCCTCCATCCATGGGATTCTCCAGGCAAGGAGACTGGAGTGGGTTGCCATTTCCTTCTCCGGGGATCTTCCTGACCCCAGGATGAGCCTGTGTCTCCCGTACTGGCAGATGGGTTCTTTGCACTGTGTCACCTGGGTAGGGAGGTTGCCAGTAATAACGATGCTGGGTTAGAGCGCTTCTAACAGTTACATCGGACAATGGATGCGAGTGGGGCATAGCAAGGTCTCAAAAAGTGATGATGCTGCTGTCAGCCACAGTCCTAGCTTATTTCACTAGCAGGACAGTGGACAGAGGGCATTACCATGTGCCAACAAGCTAGTCTGCTTGATTTCAGGGGTCACTGTGGCTGAGCTCTCGCGCAGGGGAGTCACAGAACTGCACCAGCGTCTGGTCCAGGGGCTGCCACGGCTGCCACCTTGGGATGAACCAGATGGTCTTGGTGCAGGACCAGAGTGAGATGGGGAATCAGAGGCTCCCGCGACAGCTCAGGACTCCTGAGGGCTGGGGGTTATTCCAGTCTTTATGGAATGTGAAAGGAGAGGGTACTTCTAAAAAAATAATAAATAAATAAATAAAAGTTTCAAAGGAAAAATGGGGCTCACTAAAACTAAAAGGAATTTCTGTGAAGGTGAAAGACAAAAGGCTGAGGATCTGCAAGGAAAAAGTTGGGGATTGGACATCCAGACAGGTACGGGATGTTTCCAAAAGAGGGTTTGGCTGGGGAAAGAGGAAAACATACATCGTAGGTGGTCAGGGGCCACACTTTCTCTGGCCTGCCATCTCTCTCCAGCCCAACCCTTGACTCTGGCTGACTCTCCCTCACCCCCCAGGCCTAGACGGCTGGCGCTCCAGGCTCAGGCCTCAGCCCCTGTCCTTGCTGTGGGCTCACTCCCTTCTGGATCTCATCTATCCTTCACACCTGCACCCGCCGCTGTTTGCTGCTCATGGCAATGCTTGATCTCATTCAGAGATCTCAGAATATCTACCTGCTTGCCTCTCATTTCAGCTCAAAAATTGAATCTCAAACTATAGATTTTTTTTCTTTTTACCGTAACCTGGTCCCCTCACGGCCTCCTTGTCTCACTGACTGACACCCCGGCCTTCCAGTTTCTTGCGTCAGCTTCCCTGGTGCCAGCTGTGACTCTGTTCTTCATCTCACTGCAGGTATCTCACAGTATCCAGAAACTTCCTCGGCCCCTCCACCTCGGTGGAACCACTGCCGCCTTTGATGTGGATTAGAACAGCTGATTTGTGTGGTCATATGAATTCCACCCATGGACTGTTCTCAACACAGTCATCTCTTAAGGCCTATGTGACTTCCTTGTTTAGAACCCTGAGTTCCTTCTCACCTCATTTAAAGTACAAGCCGAGAACCTCGTAAGGTCCAATAAGCTCCTCTGAACCTCATGTCTGCACCTGTGGTTGCCCACTCAGATCTTCTCACACATTCTACCCTGGCCACATTGAACTCACTGCTGTTTGTTCAAAGCACTCAGAGAGCTTGCTGCTCCTCAGGACACTGGCACTTGCTGTTCACTCGGCCTGGAAATCCCTTCCCCCATGGCTGCTCACCCCTTTGGATCTCCGCTCAAATATCATCTCATACACACCTTCTGCGATGAGTCTATATAATACAGGAATGCCTCTCTCCAATGTTCCACGGCCTAGCCTCCATCTCTGTTTTAGCTTGTCTCACAGCACTTGTCATCTCACTTACTGTATATTTACTTCTTTATTAATTTATTGTCCATTTTTACTACCAAAGTGTAAGTGCTATGAGGGCAGAGACATTGCATTGTTTATGCCGTGTCTTCAGCATCTAGAACAGTGTCTGAGAGATAAGTTTAAGTATTGAGCATACTTATGTGGTGCAAACAAATAAGTTTTTAAAAAACAGAAGCATTGCATTTCCAGGGGAAAGCATAATACAAGAGCTGCGCAGAGGGAAAGTGGAAAATGTTGGCCAAAAAAGCCCTTCAGTAAGCCAGAAGAGCTGGAATAGAAAGCTTTAAAAAATGCAAACGGCAGAAGCTGAGGAACAATGCGCTGTTTTGCAATGAAATCTGATCTGACAATACCTCTGTGGCTTGTGCTACCCCAGATGGCAGATTGCTACTTCACCCATTAACTGGTACGTGCATCCGTCTGCCAATTCTAATTCATGCTAGTAGCTTCCGTAGTGACAGAAATGGAGGTGGGTTTTGTCGCTTGTGGAGAAGTGATGGGTGGTGGTTTTGTTTGTCTTAAAACAACAGGGGGTGGGCTGGCTGGTGGTGGACAGGAACACACAGTGGTGGGCAGGGGGTGGCCACCCTGCACTCTGGGAGCTGAACCCCAGCTCCACCCGAGATGTGGACCTTGGCTAAGTCCCTAACCACTGCGTGCTTCTCTAATGGGATGAAGATTATGCAGGTTCATTGTTGCTGTGGCTCGGTAGCTAAGTCGTGTCCGACTCTTTGTAACCCCATGGACTGCAGCACACCAGGCTTCCCTGTCCATCACCAACTCACAGAGTTTGTGCAAACTCATGTCCACTGAGTTGGTGATGCCATCCTACCATCTCATCCTCTGTCATTTCCTTCTCTTCCTGCCTTCAATCTTTCCCAGCATCAAGGTCTTTTCCAATGAGTCGGCCCTTCACCTCAGGTGGCCAAAGTACTGGAGCTTTTAATTTCTTATTTGAAATCCTGGGTTTCAGAATTTTTCAAATTTTAGGAACACAGTACAATGTATATACCACATATTATGTACCACCCATAGCAGGGTCCAATCTAATTCATGAATGCATCTGCACTGAAATACATGAATATCCACATGTAGTGGGATAAAGTGGAGAAGGTAATGGCACCCCACTCCAGTATTCTTGCCTGGAAAATCCCATGGACGGAGGAGCCTGGTGGGATGCAGTTCATGGGGTCGCAAAGAGTCGGACACGACTGAGCGACTTCACTTTCACTTTCATGCACTGGAGAAGGAAATGGCAACCCACTCCAGTGTTCTTGCCTGGAGAATCCCAGGGATGGGGGAGCCTGGTGGGCTGCCGTCTATGGGGTCGCACAGAGTCGGACACGACTGAAGCGACTTAGCAGCAGCAGCAGTGGGATAAAGTAAAGGTATAAATAGCATCACATGGGTGCACGAAAGGTTCTGTCATCAGAATGTTTGGGCCACACAAGTTTTGTCTCCAGATGAGTCAGAAATATTACCTCTTAACTTCAAGTTGGGTTAACGTATTTAAAAAGTAATAATTTTCATGAAGATGCAAATGACTCATTATTTATGGTTTTAAGTAATACTATTCCATTGTATTTAGCTGGAGTAAAATTGGTCTTTCTCTGTTCTTTCTCTGCCTCCTTCTTTCTAGGAGACTGCAAGCTCTCAGTGGCTGGCTCTGCAAGGAGGGGGCAGGTCGTGGAGAAGAGAAGCAGCCCAGAAAAGGGCTGATAACAACAGCACAGCGCAGAGCCTGGGGATGGGGAAAACCGGCTCCGAACAATCCGTCAGGCCGGGGCACTAATCTTTGCTGTTGTTCAGTCCCTCAGTCATGTCTGACTCTTTGTGACCCCATGGACTTAGCACGCCAGGCTTCCCTGTCCTTCACTATCTCCCGCAGTTTGCTCAGACTCATGTCCGTTGAGTTGGTGATGCCATCAACCATCTTATCTTCTGCCACCCTCTTTTCCTTTTGCCTTCAGTCTTTCCCAGCATCAGGGTCTTTTCCAATGAGTTGGCTCTTCCCATCAGGTGGTTAAAGTATTGCAGCTTCAGCTTCAATATCAATCCTTCCCATGAATATTCAGGGTTGATATCCTTTAGGATTGACTGGTTTGATCTCCTAGCTGTCTTCTCCATCATCACAATTCTAAAGCCTCAGTTCTTTGGCATTCATCCTTCCTGGTGCTCCAACTCTCACATCTGTATATGATTACTGGAAAAACTGACTATATGGACCTTTGTTAGCAAAGTGTGGTCTCTGCTTTTTATTTATTTATTTATTTAATTTTAATATGCTGTCTAGGTTTGTCATAGCTTTCCTTCCAAGGAGCAAGCATCTTTTATTGGGGGAAACGAATCTCCCCCCGAATAAATTTAACAATCAAATAAAAGTAGTGCTTACAGCAGTCATGCCAACACTTTTCATCTACAGGAGTCTCTTCCCAATGTTCACCCCATCATTACCCTCAAACCTCTCTCAAAACAGCTTACAAACTCTGCCCCTGCTGCTATAAGTCAGCCCCTGGAAAGGAGGCTTCTCGGGGGGATGGCACTCAGGAGCTGGAGGGTGGCTGGCTCGGCCTGGGTCTATCACCCACTGAACAGGCAGTTTAAAGCAACCGCAGGAGCCCAGCAGGGGCAGAGCCACTAGCGCCTCAACAGATGTGGTTTTTGCAGAGAAAGGAGAGATACAGCTCCTTGCCACGGTTTAAGTTTCTCAGGTAGAGACAATAGGAGCAAAAGAAATGGAGGATCTGACAGTTAAAGGAAAGCAGTGTAGAAGCAGCATTTAAGTGAAGAATGTTTGATTTGTTTCAGTTGTCAACAGAGAGTAAAGTGGCTTCTTTCAGGCTTTCTAAATGGCCAGGCTATTGCCTGAGTACAGTGAGGCTATTCAAGAAATTGTGGCTTTATTTATAGTTACAACCACTTCTAAGAGCTAGTATTCTTCAAGATACAGCCTAACACCAAAGCTAGATGGAAAAAAACAAAAAAGCCTGGAGTAGAAAATCACATTGTGACTGGTCAAAACGAAGGCACTCGGGACAACTTTCATGCATCAAAACCTACAAACTGGATTGTCCATAAATTGGCAGACAGATCTTTTCCAAACACAGGCAATTTTCTGGGTTTTAAAACAAGTCAGTTAATTTAAAATAAAACTTTCAGTAAAAATGGCTGAAGAAAATTTCTTTCAGCTTATTGTAATGAAAAAAAAAAAACAAAAAATGACTTTAAAATCCATAAACTAGAAAAAAAAAAAGGGTTCAGTTAAATAATCATGAAACATTCTGATGTATTTTCTAAACAATGAGAACATATTCAAAGAAACCTTTATTACTTCATGTTTCTAAGTGAGCTCTTGTCTTTGCTGATGAAAAGGCTGAGAAGGTTCTCTGGGTGGACAGACCTGGTACTCGAGGCTGACATGCAAGGAGGCATGGAATGTGTCTACCACATGAGCTCTGCATATGTAGGAAAGGCTTCCCGGGCTTCCTTGGTAGCTCAGTGGTTAAGAATCTGCCTATCAATGCAGGAGACACCGGTTCAATCCCTGGTCTAGAAAGATCCCACATGCTGCAGAAATCAACTAGGAGTCTGTGCTCCTGAGAGCCGCAACTGCTGAAGCCCGCATGCCCTAGACCCCATGCTCTGAGCCCAGAGAAGCCACCGCAAGGAGAAACCGTAGTGAGAGAAGCCCCTGCTTACCGCAACCAGAAAGAGGCCCTCACCACGGGGAAGACCCAGCACAGCCATAGACAGATAAACACATGCATAGCTCTTCAAAAGGTAAGGGTTCCCCATTGATTCTCTCATGTTGTCTTGACTGCTCGACTGTTTGGTATCCAGACATTTATTTCCATATGCAAGCATGAGATATCTGACACCCCTCCACCTTCACAAATCTGATGGCCTTGACATTCCTTAATGCATCTTCATGCTAGCATCAACATTCTGGCTGGACACAGAGACTCATCTAGAACTCCTCCTTCTCTCAGCCTCTGCTAGGTTACCAGCTCTGTCCCTTCTACAGAAATGGTCTCTTGGTGTTTGGTCTCATTAGTGCTTTAGATCAAAGTAGACATTTGACTTACAACAGTGATGTTTAAATACTTCCCAAGGGGTGCATGGGTAAAGAACCTGCCTGCCAAGCAGGGGACATGGGTTCAATCCCTGGGCTGAGAAGATCCCCTGGAGAACGGAATGGCAACCCACTCCAGTATTCTTGCCTGGAGAATCTCATGGACAGAGGAGCCTGGCGGGCTACCATCCACAGGATCACAAAGACTCAGACATGACTGAGCACACAAGCAATAGTGTATAAACTTCACAACAGCAGCAAGAGCAGAACTTGCGGGAGAACCTTTCCTTCAAGTTAAGTCTTACATAAACATCCATCACGCGAAACAGTGAAATGAAGAGGCTGCTTCAGCCTTCACCCTTTCGCCAGCCCCCGGCAGCATCACCACCGGTTCTGCTCGGGAAAGTTCCCCCATGCCCTCTCTCAGGCCCGGCCTCTGCCCACTCTGGCCCACTTGCAGCAGATTCAATTTCTTGCCTCGAGGGTCCACCTCAGGGGGAGGGGCAGGGGCAGTCTATGGAGCAGAGACGCTCCAACTGCTTGGGTTTGATCCCTGCAGGGCCAGTAAGCTGCCCAGCTGGGCTCAAACAGCAGACCTGTGACCTCTTTTCATCTGTCTTTTCATCTGTGAAGTGGGGGACAGGCAATGATGCCTCTTTTGAGACCCTCCACAGGGTCTTTGAGTCTTCCAACACACCCATGGAGCTTCTTTTTCTTTTCCAGGAACAACAGATGGGGTCTACCGTTATTGAATTTAAGTAAGGGATTGAGGAGATCAATGTGACATTGGGACAAAGAAAGACTGCATGTGAAGTTGGCAGTCTTCCTTTGAAAACAGGAAATTTCCAGAAATTTCCTTTATATTTTTCTGTGCTTTGGGATTTGGGGATTTTCTTAAAGAAGAAGAAAACACTCCCCTTGTTGTTCTGAATAATACAAGAGTACTTGGCATGCTAGCGCGGGGCCATCATTCTGGCCTTGAAGGAGTTAGAACGTTCTTTCCCATCCCACTGGATACACTTGGAAATGGCCCAAGGATCTTGCTGGGAGAGGCTCAGGTGCAGATAACTGGCGCTCTTTATACCACCAGCCCCGCTTCCCCACCCTGTGGACTGAGCCAGCCACGGGGCAGTGACCCATGCATGTCATCTGAGGGCTCACAACTTCTATGAGAGAGCAGGCGAGGTGGGTAACAAGCAGAATTTACTCCGTGCTGCATTTTACAGGGAGGGAGAGAAGACAATGAATGAGCCCCGTTGGCCAGTGTCTGTCGTGTGTGCTGAAATGTCTGTTTCCTTAGGATTAGTATCAGTAAAGAATGTCTGGCCACAGAGAAACGGCAGCTCCTAGTCCTCAAGGGGCCCCTGGGAGGCTTCTGGTCTGAGCTTTTCCAAGCCCAACTCAACCTGCCATAGAGAAAAGCGTCAGGAAAAGTTAGCCATACAAAATACAACTGCTGGTCGCTGTGCACTCTAACCTCGGCTTCCCAGCTGTCCCCTGGCAGGACAGGGGTGTGTCTGCATGTCCCACAAGCTTTGCACAGTCATCTCATCCCCTCTTCCCTTTTCTTTCCCACAGGAGCCCCGCCTGTGAGGTTTTCTCCCCTCCCTTACTTGAGTTGATTTCTTTTTTTCCTACCTGAACTCTCCACTGGCATTAGGTGGCTCACTAAGGGCAGCGCCTAAGGGCTCCTTGTGCTTATGGGCTGGTCCTCTCAATCCTGGGATCTGTCCCAGTGTGCCTGGTCCCAGGCATGTGGCTGTTGTTCAGTTGCTAACTCGTGTCCAAGTCTTTATGATCCCTAGAGAGCAGCACGCTAGGCTTCCCTGTCCTTCACTATCTCCCAGACTTTGCTCAAGTTCATGTCCATGGAGTCAGTGACGTCATCTAAACATCTCATCCTGAGCCACTCTTTTTTCCTTTTACCCTCAGTCTTTCCCAGCATCAGGGTCTTTTTCAATGAGTTGGTTCTTCCCATCAGGTGGCCAAAGTATGGGAGCTTCCGCTTCAACACCACTCCTTCTAATGAATATTTAGGGTTTATTTCCTTTAGGATTGTCTGGTTTGATCTCCTTGCAGTCTAAGGGACTCTCAAGAGTCTTCTCCAGCACCATATATGTTGGCTAAATCAATGACTGAATGAGTAGTATGCTTTAAATTTTATTTTAGTTAACAAAAAGAGAAGTAATGACATAGGAATATCAAATAGTTAATAGTTAAATCCATGGATAATTCTTGTTATGTACTTAAAATTTTTTCATTTCTCAAATTTTGTATTACATCAATAATTAGAGAAAATGAATGTAGGAGTAAGGGAAAACCGTGACAATTTATTTATGCCCCAGTGCAGAGAATCAAATACTGTTCAGTACTGGTGTGAGGGTTTCTTCATAAGTGTTATGGGCACCTACTGCTTCCTGTATGAATGTATGACTAAGTGTAACACAAATTGCTTATGGAAATTTCTGAATTTGATTTACATTTTCTTAATTTATTCTGACCTAATTCATTAGCCTTAGTTTTCCATGCATCTCACAGTTATAAGTCCTGCTCATTCAGCTGGGAATAAATCTTTGGTATTACATATGCAGACACTTATTAAAATGCATCAGTATTGTCCTATCTTTCAACCAAGACTTTTAGCCAAGAAATAAGACCCTTTGTTTTAAAGAAACCAGGCTCTTGTCATTGACACAAAAAGAGGCATCAGTACAACTGACAATTTCAATTTCATTTTCAAAAATCAGAGTTCTATGACACTTGGTATAAATCTAACCTGAAGATTAAAAAAAGAGAGAAAGAAAAGCTCGGACATGCTTTTAAATATATGGCAAAATTGCTCACTTACTAAAAACATGAACAATAATGAACAAAGTTATTGAGTACTAGAAAAAATGATCCATAGATACCATGTTAGTCACCACGTGTTTCTGTATCAGGGCATGCTATAAGGTCGATAAAGATGACTGAAAAAAGGTAAACCACGTGGACATGCCATGTGTTAATAGACGAAGCCTCATGAACTCTTGTCTGCTTACATACGCAGGCTCTTACAACTCTTAGTAAATTTTCTCTCTTCAATTTTTAAGAGTCTATGCAGGAGGGCCCTTGGTAATGAGAGCTGTGATGGCTTCTTCTGTAGAGGCCCATGATGTAAGGAAAACACCTATTCTGACAACTGCTTGGCACACAGAACATGAGCAATAGGGACTGATTAAATCATTGACAGGTGTGTGGCTCCATAACCAGGGCTCAGCAGGCGGAAGCAGGAAGGTTTTGAGAAAGCTGTGGTGGTAACTGTGACTTCTACTGGCAGATCAGTGGGCCGCCTCACCCGTGTTCTCCAGCCCTCCTCACCTGGATGGGTGTCTGTGACTAAGACCCCCTCCCAGCTGCACAGCGGCCCCTCTTCACTGCTTGTGAAGTAATGGGTCTGCTTCCTTGCCTACCTGTTCTGCACACACCAGTTGGCACCGTACCGGCTCTTCTGCAGCCAGATCACTAGCAGGGCTTGGAGCCCTACTTTCAAAAAATGACTATTCCTAGAGTTTCACTATGAAACTTTTATGCACGCGGGGGTCACCTTGCCCATATTCATGTCCTGGTCTGGTCAAGCCAATTCTCAAAGCAGAGTTGAGGGAGGGGATAGAAAATGAAGGGAGAAGGTTCTAACAAGAAAACTGCAAACTGGAGGGCTGACAATAAAAGAAATCCATTCTCTCTCAGTTCCAGAGGACAGAAGCCAGAGGACAGAGCCAGGGGTGGGCAGGGCCCTTTCCCTCTGCAGAGTCAGAAGGAACCTGCTCCACGCCTCCCTCCTGGCTCCCGGAGGCCGCCAGCAGTCCTTGGCTTGTAGCTGCATCGCTCTGGTCTCTGCTCGATCTTCAGGGGCTCCCTCCTCCCTGTGTCTGTGTCTCCTCTTCCAAGGACATCAGTCTGGATGGATTTGGGCCTACTCTCCTCCAGGATGACCTCATCTTAATCTGACTACATCTGCAAAGACTCTGTTTACAAATAAGGTCAAGTTTGCAGGTGTTTGAGGGGGCACGATTCAACTTTGAACAGGACTTTTTTTTCCTCCGAAGGTATCTTGGAATTTTGGTTTCTGAGGACGCAGAAACCTAATTCTGAGTGTAACGAGGTAGATGAGGGGTGCTCTGTGTGTGAAGGGACAGCTGCATCCTCCATGCTTTCCTGCCGTTTCAATGCTTCATTTCTGACCCCAGATGTGTGGCTGATTTTCCTGCAAGAAGCAGTTCTCTTGTCCTCTGATGCTACCAACTCTGTGTCCCACAGTTCAATTTTCAAACCCTCCACGGATTCAGGGTTCAGTCCCATAGATCAACCCTGCCCCCCGCCCCGACCCCTGAACCCTGGGTGTCAACAGTAAAGTCCAGGTTGTCACCTGTGTTTCTGACCAACTGGTTATAAACTGGAAGTTCCCAGGACTTCCTCCTTGGGGATAATCATTCAGCTTGCAAAGCTCAGGAACACAGTTTACTAAGTAGGGTATACATTCAGGAGCAGGCGGATGGGAGCAATTCACGGGGTGAGGTCTGGGGAAAGGGGCTCGGAGCTTCCTGTCCTTTCTGGGCAAGTGGCCCTCCCAGCAGCTCCACACGCTCATCAGCCTAGCAGCTCTCAGAACTCCATACTTGAGGATTTTCATGGAGGCTTCTTTATGGAGGGACAGTTGCTTAAATTATTGGCCTTTGGTGGGTTACACAACCTGGAATCCCTCTATCATCCCTGGACTGAAAATTCTGACCATCTAATCACATGATCCCATGGCTGGTTTCCCTGGCAACCAGCATCCTTACAGAGGTTCTCTAGGGGCTTTCCAAAAATAAACTCATTAACATAAATCAGGTGTCGTTGAAAGGGCTTGTTATGAATATCAAAGGACACTCCTCCACCTTTATCCCCTGGAACTATTTCAGGAACGTTGGACTAAAGATCAAATCATATAACAAAGGATGCTCTCAAAGCTCTTATCATTTGGGAACCCCCTAGGGCTTTAGGAGCTGTGTGCCCAGAAGGGGACAAAGATCAAATATTGACTTCTTATTACGAATCACAGTGTCTAACCCTGTGCTTGGGTGTAGCAGAAGGGGAAGCTGTCATGCAAGGCTTGTGTTTTGCTCTCAGAAACATAATAAACCAAGACAACCGGGCTGACTTTCAATAAATCTCTAAACAATGAGCAACAGCACACTCCCTTTTTAAGTATAGCAATGAGGCTGACACTACCAGTCTAAAAGAAAAATGCCTCCCAATAGCATCCCTTCCCAGGGACCAGAGGCTACAATTCTTTGCACTGAAATGAGAGCAGCTCAGGGGTTTCCCAGGTGGTTCAGTGGTAAACAACCCGCCTACCAATGCAGAAGACGCTGGAGACACAGGTTTTATCCCTGGGTCGGGAAGATCCCTGGAGAAGCAAATGGCAACCGGTTCACTCCCGTATTCTTGCCTGGAGAATCCCATGGACAGAGGAGCCTGGCGGACTGCAGTCCGTGGGGTCACAGGGACACGACCGAGCACACACGTGCTAGAGGAGCTCAGACCACACACCCCACCAGCCCGCCAGCCTACAGCAGCAATTTCAAGACCACACAGCATTCTGGCGCTTCCTGTGTCTGTTACCGTTCATGCTGTCAGTCAGTCTGTTCAACATTCTAATGCTTCACATATCAATAACTTGAGTGGATTATATGTGGACTTAACCTTTCCAATATTCCAAGGATGACTGACTGGCCAGCCTAGTTCCTCCCTTGCTTGTAATTTTAGTAAACCAGAGAGAAGTGAGCTGGCCCACGGATAAAAAGAACAGCAGAAAGTGCAAAGTCATAAAGCCAGCAGTCGTTCAGAGACCATACTAAGGGATTATACTTTTGCTATCTCCCAGTTTTTTCCTTTCCGAAGCAAGTGATCACAAACTGAAAAGAGAAGAGACAAGAAGGCATGACCGAAATCAACAAGGCTGCTGTTTTTCTCAGTTAATGTTATTATTCAATCCCTCAGTGACCTTGAACACTGTTTGCTACCATCTTCAACATTGTGTTTTAGAAACATTTTTGTCCCAGTCAGATTTAGTAGAACTTTTATATAAATTCCTGTTATGCCACAGTATAACCCATGGGTTTTCAAAATTACGGTGAAACCTCATGAGCTCTGAAGACATCCGCTTTGCTGGGCTCTGTCCACACAGCTACTTTGTTTGAGTAGCCACGAATGGATCAGGCCAAGCCGAGTTCAGCTCTCATGCTTACTCAAATAATATCAACCACACCAACAGATTATTCAACTCGCAGGTTATACGAATAACAAATGGCAATTCTAACGTCTAGGAAGCATAGTCTGATTTCTCACGAAAGATGCATAGGGGCAGATAATGATTTATATACCAAGTGTATAAGTTGTATTATGATTCTAATTTTTTAAAAAAGTCAACACGATTAAATAGCCATATGTACATTTTAAAAAATGCTAATACTAGGTGATAAACAACTCTTCACAGCCATGTAAATGTCTAAACAGAACTGCAATTGTAAATAATGTATTGATTTTTTTTCTCAGTAATTAGTTTGAACAAGCTTTTCATTTAACTATGCTCCAGGAGACAGAGGAGGCTGGTGAGCTGAAGTCCATGGGGTCACGAAGAGTTGGAACACAACTTAGCGACTAAACGGTAACAACAACAAACGCTACGGAATGCTACCTGCTCCAGTACCCTTGCCTGGAAAATCCTAGGGACAGAGGAGCCTGGTGGGCTGCAGTCCATGAGGTTGCTAAGAGTCAGACATGACTGAGCGACTTCACTTTCCCTTTTCACTTTCATGCATTGCAGAAGGAAATGGCAACCCACTCCATGTTTTTGCCTGGAGAATCCCAGGGACGGGGGAGCCTGGTGGGCTGCCGTCTATGGGGTTGCACAGAGTCAGACACGACTGAAGTGATTTAGCAGCAGCAGCAGCAGCATGGAATGCTACTGTTAATCTTCAAGATATCATAGAGCATTATCAACTTACAAACGCTAAAATAAATAAGGCCTTTCCTGTACTAATCTGGTAGCACTTTATTTCACAGGAATCCTTGAGCTTCTGGCCTATTCCAGAGTCATCGAAAATTAAAATTATTAAATGAAATCTTTTCAATAAATTTCTTACCCATCAGGCATAAAGTTATAATGTCAATGGGATACGCCTTGCTTAAAAGGATCTAGATTACCACTGATTAGCTGTTTAACAACTATAAATTAATGGATTGACGAACCACACAAAGAACCCTCTCATATAACTTCACTCATTACTCATTCGTTTGAATATCGTCCTGGGGTGCTATCCACTTGGCTTGGCTTTCTGGGCACTGGTGATACAAGGCTGAAGAAAAGCAAGACAAGTGTCTGCCCTCCTGGCACTTTTGTTCCAGAGGGTAAGACAAAAAACCATGATGAGGATGCTAGGAAACCACCAAGGAAGTAAGTCAACTTAAGTCCCGTGGTGGTAAATGCTGTGAAGTGAAGGCTGTCAGAAGTCCTCAGAGGAGACCACTGGGGCAGAGTGTGAGTCATCCAGAAGTTGGGAAAGAATTCCAGACAGAAGGGGCAGAGGCACTGAGACCCCGAGGGCCAAGCATACTTGACAACTAGAGAAATGGCATGGCTGCCGTGGGAAGGATGGCGGGAGCAGGTCAGTGGCTCAGCAGGGGCCAGGCCACACTGGCCTTGGATCACACTGTCTGCTGGATTTGCTGATGGGCCGCACTGGTGACGCTGAATGGCACCAAGGTGACTTGGAAGTGAAGCTTTTGGCCCGAGCGCTGGGGAGTTTGGGGCTTCCCAGGTGGCGCTAGCGGTGAAGAACCCACCTGCCAGTGCAGGAGAGGTAGAGATGAGAGTTTGATCCCTGGGTCGGGAAGATCCCCCGGAGGAGGGCATGGCAACCCACTCCGGTATTCTTGCCTGGAGAATCCCATGAACAGAGGAGTGCGGCAGGCTACAGTCCATGGGATCACAAAGAGCAGGACTGAAGTGACTTAGAACTCACATACACACTGGCGTGTTCATTTACAACAAAGCCTGAAGCAAAAGAAGGATCAAGGGTTTATATATGAAAGTACAGAGTATGGATGTCATTGGAGTCTATGCGGAAGTCAGGGAGGCAGCTGGAGGGTTAGTTTTGGAGTTCAAAGGATAAGTTGGGCCTAGAGGTAAAAGTAGTGAAATATCGGCATAGGTGAGTAGACCAGTGATGAGTAGATGAGGTAGTAAGAGTGAATAATAAAGAAGAAGAAAGACTGGGGAGAAGGGGTCCAGGGACACAACCTTTAGCCCGAGGTTTTGGAGACAGGTAGGAATGATAGTCACACATTAGCATAATACACCATAAATGTGATCTGAAGAATTTAACAGTCAGCATAGTGGACTGGCCATTAGAGAATGGCTTTGTCATACTGTTTTTTAATCAGTTATCTCAAAAAATATAAATAGATTACATTGTGAATTTTATATCACTATACTCAAGAATCATTATTACTGCCATTATACTTCCTGTTAATTTCAGTTGGTTTAATCCAGGAATTTTCAAGGCTTTAATCCAAGAATTATCATGTTTCATTAGTTCTAAGACAGACATTTCCCACCCC
>SJYV01040284.1:0-16585 GCA_006410875.1 Neotragus pygmaeus
ACCTCCCAGACCCTGGGAGAGCCCAGCTTCCTCTCATCAGCTACAGATGATCAACTTCTTTGGGCTCCATTTTCTTTTGGCTAAATTAGCAATACCTTCTGCTTACGCACATGCTGAGAATCAAGCAGTATGGAAAAGATGTTCCCGCATTCAGTTTGATACTCATAGCAACTCTGTGTGGCAGGCACATTTCTTGCTTTACGGATGAGAAAACTGGGTGGTTCAGGGAGGTTAGGTAAAAACTCAAGTCACACAGCTACTGAGTGACACAATGACAGCTGGAAGATGGGAACAGAAGCCTAAGTAGGTCTCATCTAGGATTTGCATACCATTCAAAAGCAAGCATGACATTGTTGCTGTTTTCAGTGAATTTATGACTTAAATTAGGACAAGAAAAGAATTGGTTGAGTTTCTCACACACACAAAAAACAAACAAAAATTACTCCTCACCATATACATATTTGAAAACTGGCAGAAACTTTCCTACATTCTTTCTAGAAATAACTGTATAATAACTGTATTGGCTCTCTGATATCTTTTCTTGTAATTCCCACCCTCATGACCTTATCTAAAGCTTTCTCCCAAGGGCCCCATCTCCAAAGATTATCACATGAAGGCTGGGTTTCAACACATGGGTTTCAGAAGGATGCAATTAAGTTCATAGCAGATATATAAAATTGTTTTGTCAGATCACAGCTAAGTATCTCTAAATTTCTTTAAGGGATTGATATTATTATTGAAATTCTATTTGATTTAAACACCAGAAATTCATAAACTCTTCTTGTAAATTACGTATTTGTGTTGGTTTCGTTACCGAACAGCTTTTGTTTCAGCACCTTTAATCACAAGTAATCTTATCAGGCTATCTGGTAACTTTTCTCTTCTCATTTTTTTTTTGCATGACTTTCAATAGTAAGATAAGTTCGTTGTATGGAAGACTGGGGAAAACCATAGTTGAGATTTTAGTCCACTTAACAGATATTAAAACACTTTCAAAACATTACCTGACATTTTTGCAGCAAGCGTGAGAGAAGGTATTGTGATCTTTGTTCCTAATTTGAAACGAGAAGGATGGATTGTAACCCACCATGCTCCTCTGTCTATGGGATTCTCCAGGCCAGAATACTGAAGTGGGTTGCCGTTTCTCCCTCTGGGGTTTCTTCCTGACTCAGGGATCGAAGCCTTATCTCCTGTATCTCCTGCATTAGCAGGAAGATTCTTTACCACTGAGCCACCTGGGAAGCCCATCTCCTTAATCCACAGATGCCTTTTTAGCACACACACACACACAAAAACTCCCCACCAAGATTCCCTGATAGCTCAGTTGGTAAAGAATCTGCCTGCAATGCAGGAGACCCTGGTTCGATTCCTGGGTCAGGAAGATCCCTGGAGAAGGGATAGGCTACCCACTCCAATATTCTTGGGCTTCTCTTGTGGCTCAGCTGGTAAAGAATCTGCCTACAGTTTGGGAGACCTGGGTTCAATCCCAGGGTTGGGAAAATCCCCTGGAGAAGGGAAAGGCTACCCACTCCAGTATTCTGGCCTGGAGAATTCCAAGGACTTTATAGTCCACGTTTGTCGCAAAGAGTTGGATACGACTGAGTGACTTTCACCAGGATTATTGGACAGCATGCTTTCTACTGGGGGTCTGAAAATGGAGAGGATCTGTGTCTTATTTCCTGCATGAAGTCTAGAAAGACTGCAGGCATGACACATTGCTGTGTATCAACAATGGAGTAAAAATGGTGGCATACCATAATGGAGCCAGAGGCTACCCTGGGTTTTCTGCATCCCTGAAGGGGTATGCATGACCATCTGAAAATACCCACGGCTCTTGAGTGAGATACAGAAGATAGCTTGGAGAGAGGAAGCCCATGGGGCCTTGAGACCAGCATGAGGGAATGCCACATCAGAAGCTTGCAGCCCCTGAATAGCACTGCTGAAGTTCTGAAGAACTGCAGTTGCATTTCAGAGGGTGGTTGTCGTGTGGGTGGGTATCTAAGATGGATATGGGACAGGGTCCCTCTCATCAGAGCACCAAGGCAAACCAATACTGAGAAGTAGGTGCCCAGACCCCATCCCAGCCTTCAACACCACGTTGGCAAGTATAACAGCAGCCAGAGAAGGGGTGGGTAGCTCTTTCCCTAGTGGAACAAAGACCAAGCTGGGAGAAGGTAAAAGAGAAGAAGGAAATCTCAACCATGACCCAGCTGTAACCCCGGATGACTCAGAATCACAAATATTTACATTAACTTTTCTCTAACAGTTTGATTGAGACTCAAGATAGAAAGTAAGGCTGTAAATAGGAAAGATAGAAATTGGTTTTTTTCCCTCACCTGAATCTTTTTTGTGAAGTGAATAGTTGTTAACATTAGCTATTGTCTTTTCATTATCCAGTGTCAATGTTATAACAAGTACTTTATACATATCATCTCATTTAATCATAACAATTTTATGATGTAAGTATTACTATTCCCACTACACAAGACTGGAGAGATTAAGCTAACTTCCCAGCTCACCCTGCTTATCATCAGTTAGACCAGGATTTGTATCTGTATTGATGATTTGAAAACATACATTCTTGGAATTAAAGGAAAGAATTTATCAAGGATAACATTTGTACCTTTAAATTTTAAATCATGTAACTATACTGTTAACCTTTATAACAGTGCTGCTGCTGCTGCTAAGTCACTTCAGTCATGTGTAACTCTTTGCAGCTCCATGGACTATAGTCCACCAGGCTCCTTGGTCCTTGGGATTCTCCAGGCAAGAATACTGGAATAGGTTGCTGTGCCTTCCTCCAGGGTTTGTAACAATAAATATAATTAAAACAAAAAAACAAAAGCTATTGTCTTTCAATGATTTTTTAACTGAAGTATATAGTTGTTTTACAAAATGCTATTAATTTCTGCTGTACAGCTAAGTGATTTAGTTATGCATGTGTACATTCTTTTTTTTTATATTCTTTTCCATTATGGTTTATCACAGGATATTGAATATAGTTCCCTGTGCTATACAGTAGGACCTTGTTGTATATCTATTCTATATATATAATAACTTACATCTGCGAACCCCAACCCTCCCCCAACCCCTCCCCCACTGGCAACCACAAGTCTTTTCTCTGTATCCATATAAAGCTAATGTTTTTACAATACCTTATCCCAGTCTTCATATCCTCCCTGTACAAAAGTACATTGATAGTCACAAACCATTTAATTCTTTTCCCATCTCTTCTTTGTAAATGTCCATGTAGTACTGACCGCAGAGAACCAGACTTCAACTGACCGGCAGACCTGTCCTTTCCTCTAAAAGCTGTAAATAGGCAGTGTGGACTGAGATGGCCTCAGGCCCTGGGCAGCAGACAAGATCTGTAATTTTTCTTTGTTCATTTAAAATGTTTGCTCATTAATCTGTGTGACTCTCTATTTTGGACAGTGTGGTACCACGGGAGAGGTAGGCTGGAAGATCCCACAGACCGAGGGAGGAGTGGTCAGTGCAGGCAGAAGAGTATCCTCTGATCTCAAACCTCTGCTCTTTTCTAAACACGTAGCAGCCAGCACCAGTGGTCTCTTGTCAGAGGACCCATGGCCTTGCAGGAAGAAAGGCTTCTTCCTCTGAACAAGAGACAAGAAACATGAAATCATTGCCCTGGTTGAGTGAAGCCTTGGAGGCTAGATTTTCATCATGCACTCAGTTGTTGGAAGTGGGTGTGAAAGGATTATTCCAAAACTCTTCTCTTTAGGAAGAGAAGAAACAGAATGATACTTATTCCTCTGATCCACAACACTGACCATTTCCCATAGGAATCAAGATTTTCCCTTCCTCAGTACCTGTAACTATAAACTCAGGAAAACTAAGAATAAACAGGAAAGTGAAGGAAAGAAGAGGAGAGTGTCAGACATAGAGATCCAGGTGTGAATGGTTTTCATTTGCATGTGAAATTATTTGTGTCATCAATTCAGGGTACATTTACAGCTGTATTTCTATTAATTTGCCAACAGCCCACATGTGTTATGTGGTTGTTTGTTATGCACTGCTAGCCTGCTCTTGTTAGCTGATCCGTGTGCCATCACTCTGTGTTGAGCTCCAGCTATCAACTTCAACTCCCCCCCTTTCTCAAGATAATTTCATTTTCAGGGACATCATCGATCTTCCACGTCCCTGGTCTTGGTTAGGGTTAGCCTCATCCACCTCCAGTGCCTCATCATAACTTGGACTCTTGGGACACAAGGTTGAGATCTCAGACCCTGTTTTCCCAGAAGACACTGGGGATCCTTTTGCAAATAACCTTTAATCTCTGGCAAGACTGCCCCTTCTCAAGGAGGTAGTCAGTATTAAAGGCTCAAAACCTAGAAGGTCCAATTATATTCTTCTCTGGAAAATTACACTTTGCTCAGCAAACTCTTGTATAAATAACAGAGACGCCGTGGGTTCTGTCTTCACAAAGCCCTGAAATCTTCTCTGGCTGGGAAAAGGTCTCTAACAGAACACGTTATTATATAAACATAAGTCTCGGGGTGACATTCTATTATACATATAGTTATAAGCTAATGATCTTAGGAGCTACTTCTAATTCAAGAAAATGGAAATATTGAGAAGTTGTGTGTGTGTGCTTAGTTGCTCAGTCATGTCTGACTCTTGTGACCCCAAGATTGTAGCCTGCCAGGTTCCTCTGTCCATGGGATTCTCCAGGCAAAAATACTGGAGTGGGTTGCCATTTCCTTCTCCAGGGGAACTTCCCAACCCAGGAATCGAACCCGGGTGTCCTGCATTGCAGACAGACTCTTTACCAACTGAACTTCGAGGGAAGCCCATTGAGAAGTTGTTTTCCCTAATTTTAAACACCTAAAGTAATAGAGGAAAACAACAGAATGGGAAAGACTAGAGATCTCTTCAAGAAAATTAGAGATACCAAGGGAACATTTCATGCAAAGATGGGCTCGATAAAGGGCAGAAATGGTCTGGACCTAACAGAAGCAGAAGATATTAAGAAGATGTGGCAAGAATACACAGAAGAATTGTACAAAAAAAGTCTTCATGACCCAGATAATCATGATGGTGTGATCACTCACCTAGAACCAGACATCTTGGAATGTGAAGTCAAGTGGGCCTTAGGAAGCATCACTACGAACAAAGCTAGTGGAGGTGATGGAATTCTGGTTGAGCTATTTCAGATCCTGAGATGATGCTGTGAAAGTGCTTTACTCATTATGCCAGCAAATTTGGAAAACTCAGCAGTGGCCACAGGACTGGAAAAGTCATTTTTCATTCCAATCCCCAAAAAAGGCAATGCCAAAGAATGTTCAAACTACCACACAATTGCACTCTCATCTCACGCTAGTAAAGTAATGCTCAAAATTCTCCAAGCCAGGCTTCAGCAATATGTGAACTGTGAACTTCCAGATGTTCAAGCTGGTTTTAGAAATGGCAGAGGAACCAGAGATCAAATTGCCAACATCCACTGGATCATGGAAAAAGCAAGAGTTCCAGAAAAACATCTATTTCTGCTTTATTGACTATGCCAAAGCCTTTGACTGTATAGATCACAATAAACTGTGGAAAATTCTGAAAAAGTTGGGAATAGCAGACCACCTGACCTGCCTCTTGAGAAACCTATATGCATGTCAGGAAGCAACAGTTAAAACTCGACATGGAACAACAGACTGTTTCCAAATAGGAAAAGGAGTACATCAAGCCTGTATATTGTCACCCTGCTTATTTAACTTATATGCAGAGTACATCATGAGAAACGCTGGACTGGAAGAAGCACAAGCTGGAATGAAGATTGCTGGNCGACTGAGCAACTGAACTGAATTCAACTGACTGAATCTTAAATAGTGTTGTTTATCTTGGAAGGGGTTAAAGTGGTGGTTGGTAGTCTAGACAAGGGACCAAAAAAAGACTGCAGATGTGGTTGAATAAAGAGAGGTAAGAAGAATGAGAAAGGAATGGAGAGACATATCTAACACATTGACCAAAACAAGTATGCCGTCAATGAGGCATGCATTTGAATGTCAGAGCAAAGGAGAATGAGTTAAAGATAACCCCAAAGTTTTTCATTAGGGTGATTAATGATATACTAGATTTTCCCTGGTGGCTCAGTGTAGGTGTCTGCCTACACTGCAGGAGACCTGGGTTTGATCCCTGGGTGTGGAAAATCCTCTGGAGAAGGAAATGGCAACCCACTCCAGTACTCTTGCCTGGAAAATCCCATGTACGGAGGAGCTTGGTAGGCTACAGTCCATGGTGTTGCAAAGAGTCGGACATGACTGAGCAACTTCACCTCACTTCAATGATATACTGGTTCTTTTACTAGGAAGAAGGAATAAGAAGAGAAAGGTAGAGAAGATGATGGGCTGTGTTTTGGAAAAAGTTCATGATGCTGACTGGTATAAATAACCGAAAGGCAATAAGGAGCTATACATCAGGAGAGGGATTTGCAAATTATGTGGAGGGTGATAGTTGTAATAGCATGGCAGTGCATGTTATCACTCAGGGACAGCTTATAGAGAAGGTGGCAGAAAAGGACAAACTTTGGGGAACTTTTCTCCATTTAAGAAATAGAAATGAAACGAAGTCATTAGAAACAGCCTAAATATCCTGAGGGTAGATGAGACAGTAGAGTATCAAAAACCTAGGGAAGAGAAGGTTTCAAGGACAAATGGCTTGAGCAATACTATGTGTAAGAAAGTGATTAACGAAAGTTGATGAGGGGCATATTTTTTCTCATAGCAGGTTGTTTGGTGACACTACAAGTAATTATTATTAAGATATGGGGGGGNTTAAAATAAGACAGAGCTAGGATCAGAACTAATATTTTCAAGTTCTCTATTCAGATTTCTTTATATTTAAACCACGCTGGGGTGTCTGAAGGAGCCCAGATGTAACACTCCTCTTTTGTGCCAGTGTTCTGTACAAACTGACAGTAAAACAAAAGCCTGGTCAAGTTGAAACAAAAATCTCCCTCATTTGTAACAGAGCCCAGGTGGAGGGATATGGTTTTCTGTTAGCCAAGTAGATCTGCCAACACTGGACCCCACTGAGGAGAAAGATCCCTCCCCCAGAAGAGCAGGATAGAATCCTTCCTCTCTCTGAGCAGGTCACTCCCAAGAGGAAGTAGGGTGGGGCAGAGCTGAGTACACCCAGATGTTTCAATCAGTTAAGATACTCCATCCTCCCCTAGGGAAATGAGAGTAATAGAATGGGGGCCAGGAGTTAGACTAAATGAGCTCCCTTTAACAAACAGAAACATCATGAGTTGGGTAAAAATGTTCCTACAATAAGCTAGATTTATTTAATATCATTTTAAGTTAGGCTTCATTAGAAAAACCCACATCTCATTTAACCCACTTCCATAAAGCAAAATAGATATGTCTTCTGTCTCTATGTTAACAAAGAGTAATTTCTCAAGCCTTAAGCAAACTGTCAGGTACTGTGGGATGCAGTGAAATGGACTGTATACTGCACCATCTTGAAATCACACCACCATATTCAGCCACCAGTTCTGCCTCTGTGTGAAGTTGACCTGGCTAACCCAGACACGAAGAAAACCTTCTGTGCTTCCTCAATTTATTAGCTAATAAGAGACGATTTTAATTCTCATAAAATTGTCATTTCCCCTTCCACCGCATCCCCACCTTCAGATGTAATAATGTTCTTCGTTTAAGCCAAACTAATTCATCTTCTTCTAGAAAAAAATCATCTGTTAGAAGAATCTGAATCTTAAACAGGTTGCCATCTTAGTATATTCACAATCCATTACCTATTCCAGCTGCTTGTTTGCTCCTTGCAGCTAATGCACCATGCACAGTGAACATTTAAAGAATAGGAATTGATAGATGAATTCCCCAGACCAGGGCAGCAAAGATTACCTATTGCCAAAGCCTTTTATAAAGTTGGTGGAGAGCAGGAATGGTTCTGATCATATCCTGTCTCCACCATCTTGATTCATCTACAGTGAAAAAGGAGGAGGGCATGGTGTGGAAATATGTGTGTGTGTGTGGTGTGTGTGTGTGCGCATGTGTGTATGTGTGTGTTTCAAATTGCATTTTTTGGCTACATCTCCAGTGAGATGATTAAAGAACTTTAGCTCTTTGCAACCAGCTCAGCCAAGAGTTGGACTATGCTTTGCTTTCCAAATATGGTTCTCATTTGTTTTCAGCCTCATTCATTTCTTAGGATTTGTCAGAGAAAAAGGCAGCAAGAAAAATCAACCTTGGGCTTTGTTAATTAAGACTTGCATTCTTGCTGGTATATTTTAGGAAGACAATAGATTCCTTTTACCCCACTCTCTGGAGAACCTTATAATGTGGTTCTATTCATTCGCTCGGCTCTGTGCAGGTTGGGACCTGTCCTGGTTGGTCCTTAAATTCATTTTCATATAGAATAGTGGGCATTGTATCAGTTTATAAAACTTATTTCTCTCTGCAGAGCTCAAGCAAGTAGCCACTAAGATAATCTCATAAATCCTCGTTAGGAAAACAGAAGCAAGGATTTTTATCTGACATTGTGATTTTCATAATGAAAAAGAAAAACAAGGTAAGCATTAGATCTTTCACTCTTCCCCTCCACTGTCCCGCTCCCCCCAGATACCAAGCATTTCTGATTCCCAGTTTACTTGGTATGTGAGGTCCTGACCCACTTAAACTCAGTCTCATTTTTCATGATAAACAAAAATAAAGGCAGGGAACTTCGGGGTTATTTTCCAGAATGTGGAACCTGAGAGAGTCAGGAAGAGAAGCCATATGTCTGCCTTCTCAAATCTCCTTTCCATCTCACATGTATGCCTTCTTTTAAAAACATATATTATTTTATTTTTGGCTGTGCTGGGTCTTTGTTGCTGTACAGGATTTTTTTTTTTTTCCTAGTTGAGGCAAGCAGGGGCTCCTCTCTAGTTTTGGTGCAGAGATTTCTCTTGTTATGGAGCATGGGCTCTAGAACATGTGGACTCAGGGGTTGCTACTCCTGGGCTCTAGAGCACAGCCTCAGTCATTGTGGCTCGCGGGCTTAGCTGCTCCGTGGCATGTGAGATCTTCCCAGACCAGGGACTGAACCCATGTCATCTGCACTGGCAGACGGATTCTTTACCACCGAGCCACCATGTATGCCTTTGTGAAAGACAACCAATGTGGTTTAGTCGTTCTACCCAAAACTCTTTTTTTATTCCCACCAAAATGAAACTTTCAGGCCAGATTCCCCAGGTAAGAATGGATCCTTGAAGAAAATTCTCCACCTATTTATTCAGCAGACACTGTTCTGCTCAAGGCAGTGTGTGAGAGTGTTGTAGGGATTCAGAGATGAGCTCACAGTGCATATGTAAGGTGTCCATCCACAGGACAGGAAAGGACAGATTGTTGCTGTTCAGTCACTAAGTCACGTCCGACTCTTTGTGACCCCATGGACTGCAGCATGCAGGCTCCTCTGTCCTCCAATTGTTTGCTCAAACTCATGTCCACTGAGTCAGTGAGCAATTGCCTATCTCATCCTCTGTCGTCCCCTTCTCTTCTCACCCACAATCTTTCCCAGCATCAGGATCTTTTTCAATGAGTCAGCTCTTTGCATCAGGTGGCCAAAGTATTGGAACTTCAGCTTTAGCATCAGTCCTTCCAATGAATATTCAGGGTTGATTTCCTTTAGGATTGACTGGTTTGATCTCCTTGTTGTCCAATGGACTCTTAAGAGTCTTCTCCAGCATCACAATTTGAAAGCATCAATTCTTTGGTGCTCAGCCTTCTTTATGGTCCACCTCTCACATCTGTACATGACTATTGGAAAAACCATAGCTTTGACTAGACAGAAATGAAACAGAAAAAGTAGTAGAAAAAGCAGGAGAAGAAGGGAGATTAAACATGTCTTTTTGTGATGTTACTTTGTCCAAAAAGGTCTGTCTAGTCAAGGCTATGGTTTTTCCAGTAGTCATGTATGGATGTTAGAGTTGGACTCTAAAGAAAGCTGAGTGCTGAAGAATTGATGCTTTTGAACTGTGGTGCTGGAGAAGACTCTTGAGAGTCCCTTGGACTGCAAGGAGATCCAACCAGTCCATCCCAAAGGAGATCAGTCCTGGGTGTTCATTGGAAAGACTAATTTTGAAGCTGAAACTTCAGTACTTGGGCCACATGATGCGAAGAGCTGACTCACTTGAAAAGACCCTGATGCTGGGAAAGATTGAGGGCAGGAGGAGAAGAGGATGGCAGAGGATGAGATGTTTGGATAGCATCACTGACTCAATGGACATGGGTTTGGGTGGTCTCTGGGAGTTGGTGATGGACAGGGAGGCCTGGCATGCTGCAGTTCATGGGGTCGCAAGGAGTCAGACACGACTGAGCAACTGAACTGAACTGAACTTGTGATATTGATCTCATTGTCTTTGGTTTAGCTGACTCTTTCTTCACACGTTGTCATAATTCCTAGCTATTTCTCCTTTAGCATTGTAGCCAGATGAAGCACTATCAGAATGAAGAGCCACAAAAAGTCCCCACAGATCTGGAGGGTGTGTGGACATGGTTCAGTGGTCAGTTCCTCTTGTTTGGACTGAGTGTTGGAAGAGACCTGATGAAAGTGGCCTGAGAAACAGGAAACATGGAGTTTCCATCTCTGGGATGAAGAAATTTGTGAGGTTGAGTCCTGGGATGCTTCAACATGAAAACGTCAGGAAAATGGGGATGAACCAGCATGAGGGAAGAGGAAATATGTGATAGAATTACGTCCTAAAGGCCAAAGGAAGAAAGAGTTAAAAGAAATAGTGACCTTCTAGCTTAATGCCAGCTTCCCTGGTGGCTCAGTCAGTAAAGAATCTACCCACAAGGCAGGAGGCAACCTGCAATGCAGGAGATACAGGTTCAGTCCCTGGGTCAGGCAGATCTCCTGGAGAAGGAAACAGCAGAGCAGTCCAGTGCTTTCACCTGGGAAACCCCATGGACAGAGGAGCCTGGTGGGTTACAGTCCCCGGGGTCACAAAAGTCGGACAGGGCTGAGCGACGAAACCACCACCACCTTAACAGCACTGATAGCTCAAGAGGACACCTGAAAATTCAAGGTTGGATTCAAACGTTAAAGCAAGAAACCAAAGCCTGACTGGAAAATAAAAGAAAGTAGAGACAATGATTATAGACATCCTTATTGAAAAGAAATCTTTCAACATAAAGAAGACATTCATTGTTTGAAAGGTTTATTTCTCAATTTCCTGCTCATTTTAATGCCACAGAATAATCACCTCCCTCCAGGCCTATGGGTTTGTAGTTTTCTAGAACAACAGTGGTTAACATTGGTTGCACTTCAGCTCAGGGCCGGGCACCCTTATAACCTTGTATACACATTTGTTTTTTCATTTATTGAATCCTTCTAGCCCTTGTCAACTACAAATTAGCACTCACCAAGGGCATTTGCCATCTACCTCTGTGGAGATTGAACCTTGTGCTGCTGCAGCTGTTGACCTTCAACCCACCCTGAAGAGAGTTCAGGGTGGAGAGTGAGGCAGTCTGTGCTCCAGGGAAACTGATGGAATAGGTCTTTACATAGTTAAACATTCTCAGACACTGATTTCATGACCCCAGTCCTTGCATCTCTTCATGTCTTGAAAAGCAGTATATCCTTGCATGGTGACATCAGCTTCTCGTGAGTAGCAGAAAACCTTTCATAAAATAAAGTGCTTGATTGCACTGAACTCCCCCTTCACCAATTTTATATATGGACCTCCCACCACTACCTCTTTGGAGCAGTCCCTCCGAGCTATCTAAGATGCTGTCTCCCAGGCTGCAGTCCTCATTTTGCTCCAAATGAAACTTAACTCTCAACTCTCACATAGGGGATCTTTTTTTCAGTTGACACCCTTTAAGTTTGCTGCTGCTAAGTCGCTTCAGTCATGTCCGACTCTGTGCGACCCCATAGACACCAGGCTCCCCTGGCCCTGGGATTCTCCAGGCAAGAACACTGGAGTGGGTTGCCATTTCCTTCTCCAGTGCATGAAAGTGAAAGTGAAGTCGCTCAGTCGTGTCCAACTCTTAGCGACCCCATGGACTGCAGCCCACCAGGGTCCTCCATCCATGGGATTTTCCAGGCAAGAGTACTGGAGTGGGGTGCCATTGTCTTCTCCGCTTTAAGTAACTGCTGATCAATAAAGCCTTACACCGATGAGGAAATGGGAGCACAGGGAGCTTTGGTAGGGCAGCAAAAACAGTACAGCTGGGAAGAGGTGGGCCTAGAACTCAGTACAGCTGGACTGGCTCTGGAGCCCAAGTTGTAGCCCACGTGTCACCCTGTTGCCAGACTCGGTCCTTGGGGAGCATCAGACTTTGAAACCCTGGGCTCTTTCTTCCAGTGTCTGTTTTGCTGGCCACCACTCAATTCCAGCACTCAGCATTCCAGGACAGAGGGGGCAGGAAGCTGGCCAGAGCCCCACTTTACCGTGCCCTCCACACTCAGGAATCTCACACCTTGGCCTCCTGCTGCCTCCTGCTCCTCTTCTATTGAACTTCCTAGACCACAGCCACCACCGCCTGTGATGGGTGGAAAGCTGGAGTGATGGTAGTGGGCAAGAGAAGAAGAGCCGGGGAAGGCCTGAAGCGGAGTCAGGCTGCTGGAAGAAAATGGTCAATGTCTCTTGAGCCTCATGTTTCTAGCAACAAAGCCCTTTGTTGGAACTGGGTCTAGGCTCCAAGGCCACTATTCCTCCTGCTCTTCCTGCTTTACCTGCACCAGGATAAAACTCAACCAGGAAGAGAAAACCCAGGTCTTGGGGTCTGGGAAGGTCTTTGAGAGCATGGAGTGGGTTCTGCCTAGCCCAAACTGGCTAGAAAAACCCCTCTAGAAAAGTTTGTCTTACCTTCATCCTGCTCCACCTGCTCTTCCTCTGACCACCTGCCTGTTTAAGAGTTTAAATACCGGGACTTCTCTGGTGGTCTAGTGGTTAGGAATCTGCCTGCCAATCCAGAGGACACAGGTTCAATCCCTGGTCTCAGAACTAGGATCCCATAGCCTGCAGAGCAACTAAGCCCACACACCACAACTCCGGAAGCCCGTGCACCCTAGAACCTGTGCTCCATAACAAGAGAAGCCACTGCAAGAGAAGCCGTGCACTGCAACTAGAGAGGAGCCCTGCTTACAACTAGAGAAAGCCCTCATGCAGCAACGAAGACCCCGCACAACGAGAAAACAAACAAATAAAAACACTGAAAGACTCATGCTATCATGCCATGGCTTAGCTAGTCAGAAAAGCAAGCCAAGCTGCCTCACTTTGAGAAAGAGGACTGTGGATCTAGATTGTTTTTGTGGTTGAATTACAACCAGCCCTCCTTTCTCCTCCTACTCTGTTTTCCATACCTTTTCTTAAGCCCTTCTCAGAAATTTTTGTGTCCTCCTCTGCCTTCCCTGGCACTTCCCTGATAGCTCAGCTGGGAAAGAATCCACCTGCAATGCAGGAGACCTTAGTTTGATTCCTGTGTTGGGAAGATCCCCTGGAGAAGGGATAGGCCACCTGCTCCAGTGTCCATGGGCTCCCCTGGTGGCTCAGACAGTAAAGAATCTGCCTGCAATGTGGGAGACCTGGGTTCAATCCCTGGGTTGGGAAGATGCCCTGAAGGAGGGCATGACAATCCACTCCAGTATTCTTGCCTAGAGACTCCCCATAGTCAGAGGAGCCTAGCCGACTACAGTCCATGGGGTCGCAGAGTAGGAGACCACGTAGCAACTAAGCACACCCACACCCACACACACACACACACACACACACACACACACACTGTCTTTCCCAGTAGATCTTACACTCACTGGGAATTAACATCCTGCCATGTTCCTCTCTCCATCTTTCATACCCATACCTGGTATCTCACTGTATCACTCAGAATGTCTCAGCTAAAGCAACAGAAAAACACTCAAGTAGATCTAACCTAATGGACAGCTTGTTATCGTCCCTTAACAAGAAGTTAGAGTGTCTCAGGACTGATGAATGGCACAGCTCGAGGACATCAGCAATGTGCCAAGGTCTCTCTGTCTCTGTCCTCTGCCAGCCTCAGCATGTTGGCTCACAAGCTGGGTTGACCCTCCTCAAGGTGACAGGCATGCTATCACTCACAGACACATGACCCTCCTCAAGGTGACAAGCACGCACAGAAACTGTACATGACACTCACAGATGTGGCAGCCTCCAGTGGCAACCCGGAAAAAACGAGGAAACCTTTATCGAAAGCTCCCAGAGCAAACACTCCCACCCCGTCCTTGACAGAAACAGGGCTATGTGCCCACTTCCAAACTAAGTCCTGGATTAGAGAATGGACTTCCCATGATTAGACTACTCAGCTTTTACCCTTGAGCTGGAAATTGGATGGAGTTTTCTGGGGACACTGCTACATGAAAGAGGGTATACACCTGGGAAATAATCAGATTCTACTAGCAAGAAAGATGTTGGGAGTGGGGGAGGTGTGAGGATCAATTTGATGTGTGCAGCCTACAGTGTCTGATAAAATAACACATGATAGTGAGGCCTATTGAATTTCATCTCACCCTAGCTTGACTTATTTCATCAGTTCTGGGAACAGAGTGGTGAGGGGATAAGACTCAGGTCAGATAGACTCTGATGATGAAATGGAAGGGAAGATGTGGAAGTTGGGAGCGTGAGGCATTGCCCTGCTGCCTACAACACAGTATGACGTCTAACAAGGGGTGAACAAGAAGCCAATCCAGAAGACCCACCACATAGCAAGCATCATATTAGGTTCCCACACTCATCATCCTATTTATTCTCATCAAAGTCCTTCGTAAAATACAAACTATAGCTCTCTTATTACAGATAAATTAATCAAGGCTCAGAGAACTTGGGTAACTTGTCATGGGTTCCTTGGCCTGTGACTAGCAGAGAGAGAGTATTCTGTTGGCTCCTGGTTGTGGCTGTAACATTCCCACAAGGCTCAAGTCTCCATGGGATTTATAAGGACAGAGCCCCAGGTGAGCACATACCTTGTTATGATCTGAGGCTTTGGAACCCACATCTCTGTGAAGTTTTCTGGTGAGGTGGACCATGTGTGAGCCCCAAAGGCTTGTCCATGCTTCTAGCCTGAGGATTAGGAGAAAAGCAGCCCAGGTGAGCCCCTTGGTCCAGAGCCAGTTCTTCTCAAATATTTCTACGGAGGTATGTTCAGTGGCAGAGAAGGCGGACGCAGGTTATGGCTGTAATCGCAAGAGACCTGTGCTGATACAGAGCAGGCTTCTGCAAGTCAGCAAGGCTGGGGAAGACCCTGGAAAGCTCCCCTCCACCTCACCGCTAACTGGCCTATGACTTCATGGGGCAAAGAGCGAGAGCAGCCTCCTCAGCCAGACCCAACTTCAGAAAAGGAGAAAATGCAGAACAGAAGCAATACTAGAAAGAGGAGAAGATTTTCATGAACAAGCTGAAAGAGTAACCCATGGCACAAGAGATCACCTTGAAAAACTGGGCCTACTGGAGCAGGATCTAGTGGGGCGTGAGCTTCTGGAAGTGGTTCAGTCTTCACCAGCAACTAGAAGAAACGAGAAGCTGTCAGTATGAGAATGAGTGGAGACCAGAGGAGCCAGGGAAGACTGGACAGCCAGTGGCCTGCAGGGCTCAGCCTCCAGAGACTGAGTTCCGGGGCTCCCGGTGGGCCTTCCTCCATGTTGTCTTTCCTCTCCTCCTCAAAGCCTGTCTGACCTGGAGTCTGTCCTGGTTGCTCAGCTCTGGCCAGGAGGGCCCTCAGTCAGTATGTGACCATTCACACAGGCCCACCCACCACCCAGCCTCACTACCTAGCCCTGGTAGGGGTGGGTGGACTCCAGAAAAGCAAAGAACTGCGCAAAACTCTGAGATGGAAATGTCTACCTGTTGGTTTTAGTTGTGACTGGCTGCCTGCCTCCAGGAGCCTTCCCAAGTTACAGGTGGAAAATAAGTCCGAGTGAGGGACTGCCCGAGCCTAGAGCACAACAACCTGAACATGTACCATTTCTCTTTCTACAAAATACAGAAAACTTTTGAGGTGGGGAAGAGAGAACATGCCACTCTACCTAATTGGGTTCCCCATGGGGAGATAGGACGAGCAACAGATGTGGCTGAGAATTCTGTCCACCATCCAGGCCACCTTTCACCTCTATGCTGCCACTTTTGATCCTCCTGGGATGGCTGCTTCACTGGGATGGGTGAAGCCAGCAGGGAATGAGGTAGTCTTAGCCAGCAGTGAAAGGACCCTCTCCATATCAGCAATCTCTGTTGAGGAATGGGTTGACAAGCTGGATGTCACAAGTAAACAAACACTGAGAAAGACAAATATCATATGATATCATTTATACATGGAATCTAAAATAATGGTATGAGTGAACTTATTTACAACACAGAAATAGCATCACAGATATAGAAAACAAACTTACCCACCCGGGGCAGAGGTGGCGGGGAGAGTGTGGGGCAGGGATAAATTGAGAGATGACATATATACATTACTATATATATATATATTTTACTTTACAATATTTTATTGGTTTTACAATACATCAACATGAATCCGCCACAGGTGTACACATGTTCCCCATCCCGAACCCCCCTCCCTCCTCCCTCCCTGTACCATCCCTCTGGTCATCCCAGTGCACC
>SJYV01040291.1:21781-36847 GCA_006410875.1 Neotragus pygmaeus
AATATTCATTGGAAGGACTGATGCTGAAGCTGAAATTCCAATACTTTGGCCACCTGATGCGAAGAACTGACTCGTTTGAAAAGACTCTGATGCTGGGAAAAATTGAAGGCAAGAGGAGAAGGAGATGACAGAGAATAACATGGTTGGATGGCATCATCAACTCAATGGAGTAAGTTCTGGGAGTTGCTGATGGACAGGGAGGCCTGGCATGCTGCAGTCCATGGGGTCGCAAAGAGTTGGACATGACTGAGCGACTGAACTAAACTGAAATATTTGATTAAACTATATAAAAGGAAAGCCAAGTAATAATAAATACAGAATTCAGGATGATGCTTATCTTGAGTCCGTAGAGGCAGGATAATATAGTGGGAGGTAAGGGCAGGTTATGTTCTTAGTTTTTGGTTAGGCAGTTGAGATCACATGTACTTATGATATTGTTAAAATAGCTTAAGAAATGTGCTATGCACTAAGGATTATAATTACTCCAATTCTGTGTTCATGTTGTCGAAATCATTCAAATAAATAATAATTCCCAGTCCCCAGCTTAGATACTTTTAGAAGGCACTATTTTTTAAAACAAATAATAGCCTTATTTTTTGTTTTTCTGTTCTTTTGTCGAAAAATTTTTACATCTATCAAAATAAAATACCTAGCACTAAGTTCAATGGATTTAATCCTTCCCAAACAACTCTAACTTTGCTATAAGAGTAATTACCTTGTCTTTCTCTCTTTCTCCTGCTAATATTCTAAAAAACACTTTCCTAAACCTCTTTTCTCTCAAATAGATGCCATCTTCACTCTGTTTTCTCACTCAAATCCTCTTATGTGTCAATGTATGGTCTTATCATCCTTTTCCTTAAGCCCTGAAATATTTGTCACTGATAAGGAACTCCTTAAAATATTCTCCTTTCTTAACGTACCAGAAATGCTTATGCTCTTTCTGTCTCTCTTGTGACCTCTTTTAACTTCTTTTTCTCTGTCCAAACTTTATATACTGATTTCTAAGATTCTGTCCTGTATCCTCTTTGCTTCTTGCTTCATGTGTTTCAGCCATTTCCCCAGATAATCTCTAGTACTGGTAACTTTCCCGAGCCCGGACTCATTACACAGCAACCTCTGGATGTCCAAATTCAGTTTATTTAGAATTAAATTTATTTTCTTTTCTCCATAATTGCTTCTTTCAATAAATGCTACATCCATCCCTTTGTCTTCCAAGATAAAACCTCCAACTACAGTCCACCCCCACTCTTCCACTTTTTCACCCCCAGTGCCCTCAGCCTAATCTAGAGTCTCATTTTTTATTTGTCATTGGTGGGGATGGTTTTGTCACTAAATCTGTCCAATTCTNTTTGTCTTCCAAGATAAAACCTCCAACTACAGTCCACCCCCACTCTTCCACTTTTTCACCCCCAGTGCCCTCAGCCTAATCTAGAGTCTCATTTTTTATTTGTCATTGGTGGGGATGGTTTTGTCACTAAATCTGTCCAACTCTTGTGACCCCATGGACTGTAGTCCGCCACGCTCCTCTGTCCGTGGGATTTCCTTGGCAAGAACACTGGGGTGGGTTACCATTTCCTTCTCCAGGGATCTTCCCAAACCAGGGATCAAACCTAGGTCTCCTGCATTGCACAAGGATTCTTCGCTGACTAAGCCACTGGAATATTCTAATCACCTCCTTCCTATTATTCTCCACCCTCCAAGCTCCACCTTTTAACCCATCTCCACATTACTGTCAGTCATCTTTCTAAGCATGCTCTAGATCATGCCAGTCCCCTGTTTAAAAATCTTTAACGAGAATTTGAAAGAAAGAGTTTATAACAAACAAGATGATGCATTTGAAAGGAAGAAGACAGTGACTTTTAATAAATAAATTCAAGAGAGCCTAAAATTTGGTATCTTTTCACTCTTTCCATGATGGTGAGATGTCAAGACCTTCATTATAGCCTTTCTTACAAAGATTTGAGTCTGGACACAAATGCTTCATGCAAACCATAGGAAACGAATGTAAAAGTTCAAATGTTATTATAGTGATCAATGAACTTTTATGCATACATAAAGGAAAGAACAATAAAAGAAAGAAGGCCAAAATATCAGACTGATAGTATCAGATTGAATTCTGTCTAACACATACTTCACTGAGATTTACCCAGTACTCATAAAAGAGATCATTATGGCACTGAAACAGGACAATTTCTCAGAAGAAACTAGACTCTGCAGCTGCTTGCTGTTCATTCACCACGCCACGCTCTTGCATGCTTTCGTGTGCATCTGGAAGCTGTTCCCTAGGCCTGGAATGACTTTACCCACTTCAGGGTCCAGTTTGAATAGTGATTCCTCTGTATAGTTCCTTGATGCTACTATGCGGAATTAATTTATTCATGGTTTCTATTTTATAATACATTATATATTCTTCTCTTTAAAACCTTGTCACCTTCTTAGTAGTTATAAATCTGCCTCTTCCATGGAGGTTTGCCTTTCTTAAGAGCAAAGACAATGTCTCATTTATCCCAGAATTTAGCATATTTGTGGTATAACAAGACATATATTTTGTCGTTGTCGCTAATACCTGGCACAAAACTCCTTAAACCCCTGGAATTTCCTGAGTGAGGAGTGTCTTTCACTATTCATAAGAAATCTTTTTGAGCACACCTGAGTTTATATAATAAGGTGACTGAGAGCAGGACTCCTGGATACACTCAGGATGAGGCTGGTCACTAGAAAGACCAAGTGATTAGGAAATTTCAGCCCCACTCATTGACCTCTAGGAAGGGAATGAGGTAGGAGGTGTTGCATATTAAGCTCTATAAAATCTTGAATAACAAGATTTGAACTTCTGGGTTGATGAGCATGACACTTGATGAGGTGGTGCTGAGCCCTATATCCACAAGGAACAGACGCTGCTACACTCAGGACTCTTCATGACTTTCTCCTACATACCTCTGCATCTGGCTGTTCATCTGTATCCTTTATAATATCTTTTATAATAAACTGGTTCAGTTCAGTCACTCAGTTGTGTCCAACTCTTTGTGACCTCATGGACTGAAGCACGCCAGGCTTCTCTGTCCATCACCAACTTCCACAGCTTACTCAAACTCATATCCATCAAGTTGGTGATGTCATCAAACCATCTCATCATCTGTCAGCCCCTTCTCCTCCCTCCTTCAATCTTCCCCAGCATCAGGGTCTTTTCAAATGAGTCAGTTCTTCACATCAGGTGGCCAAAGTATTGGAGTTTCAGCTTTAGCATCAGGCTTTCCAATGAACACCCAGGACTGATCTTTAGGATGGACTGGTTGGATCTCCTTGCAGTCCAAGCAACTCTCAAGAGTCTTCTCCAACACCACAGTTCAAAAGCATCAATTCTTTGCCACTCAGCTTTCTTTATAGTCCAACTCTTATATCCATACATGACTAGCAGAAAAACCATAGCTTTGACTAGATGGACCTTTGTTAGCAAAGTAATGTCTCTGCTTTTTAATATGCGGTCTAGGTTAGTTGGTCATAGCTTTTCTTCCAAGGAGCAAGTGTCCTTTAATTTCATGGCTGCAATCACCATCTACAGTGATTTTGGAGTACAAAAAATTAAAGTCCCTCACTGTTTCCATTGTTTCCCTATCTATTTGCCATGAAGTGATGGGACCAGATGCCATGATCTTAGTTTTCTGAATGTTGAGTTTTAAGCCTCATCTTTCACTTTCATCAAGAGGCTCTTTAGTTCTTCTTCACTTTCTGCCATAAGGGTGGTGTCATCTGCATATCTGAGGTTATTGATATTTATCCCAGCAATCTTGATTCAAGCTTGTGCTTCATCCATCCAAGTATTTCTCATGATGTACTCTGCATATAAGTTAAATAAACAGGGTGACAAAATACAGCCTTGACATACTCCTTTCCCGATTTGGAAACAGTCTGTTGTTCTATGTCCAATTCTAACTGTTGCTTCTTGACCTGCACACAGATTTCTCAGGAGGCAGGTCGGGTGGTCTGGTATTCCCATCTCTTTAAGAATTTTCCAGTTTGCTGTGATCCACATAGTCAAAGGCTTTGGCATAGTCAATAAAGCAGAAATAGATGTTTTTCTGGAACTCTCTTGCTTTTTCCATGATCCAGCGGATGTTGGCAATTTGATCTCTGGTTCCTCTGCCTTTTCAAAATCCAGCTTGAAGATCTGGAAGTTCACGGTTCACACACTGTTGTAGTCTGGCTTGGAGGATTTTGAACATTACTTTGCTAGAGTATGAGATGAGTGCAATTGTGCAGTAGTTTGAACATTCTTTGGCACTGCCTTTCTTTGGGATTGACTTCCCTGGTGGCTCAGATGGTAAAATGTCTGCCCTCAATGTGAGAGACCTGGGTTCAATCCCTGGGTTGGGAAGATCCCCTGGAGAAGGAAATGGCAATCCACTCCAGTACTATTGCCTGGGAAATCCCATGGACAGAGGAGCCTGGTAGGCTGTAGTCCATGGGGTTGCAAAGAGTTGGAGACGACTGAGCAACTTCACTCCCTGTTCTTTGGGATTGGAATGAAAACTGACCTTTTCCAGTCCTGTGGCCACTGTGGAGTCTTCCAAGTTTGCTGGCATATTGAGTGCAGCACTTTCACAGCATCAGCTTTTAGGATTTGAAATAGCTCAACTGGAATTCCATCACCTCCAGTAGCTTTGTTCATAGTGTTGCTATCTAAGGTCCACTTGACTTCACATTACAGGATGTCTGGCTCTAGGTGAGTGTGAGTGATCATACCATTGTGGTTATCTGGGTCGTGAAGATCTTTTTTCTGTGTATTCTTGCCACTTCTTCTTAATATCTTCTGCTTCTGTTAAATCTATATCATTTCTGTCCTTTACTGTGCCCATCTTTTCATGAAAAGTTCCCTTGGTATCTCTAATTTTCTTAAAGAGATCTCTAGTCTTTCCCTTTCTATTCAGTTCAGTTGCTCAGTTGTGTCCAACTCTTTGCAATCCTATTTACTGCAACATGCCAGGCCTCCCTGTCCATCACGAATTCCCGGAGTTCACCCAAACTCATGTGCATTGAGTCAGTGATGCCATCCAACCATCTCATCCTCTGTTGTCCCCTTCTCCTCCTGCCCACAATTCCTCCCAGCATCAGGGTCTTTTCAAATGAGTCAACTCTTTACATCACATGGCCAAAATACTGGAGTTTCAGCTTCAACATCAGTCCTTCCAATGAATATCTAGACTGATTTCCTTTAGGATGGACTGGTTAGATCTCCTTGCAGTCCAAGTGACTCTCAAGAGTCTTCTCCAACACCACAGTTCAAAAGCATAAAAGAGGATGAGATGGTTAGATGGCATCCTCAACTCAATGGACATGAGTTTGAGTAAAGTCAGAGAGATAGTGAAGGACAGGGAAGCCTGGCGTGCTGCATTCCATGAGGTTGCAAAGAGTCAGACACGACTGAGCAACTGAAGAACAACAACAGATACTTTTTGGTTACAGATAACTTCTGGAAGGAGTCAGAGATAAGGACCCAGGCTGTGCTCTCTGTAAATCACACAGATATGAGTGTGATCTCGATGCCCCAGGGACATTAATAACTGGAAGTTTGCTAGCTGCTCCGCCATGCTCAGGGACAGGTTCACTCACAGCCTTCAGCAGCAGCCTTCCCGAGGATGGATGTGGCCCACAATCCACCCATGTCCACCCCTTCAACCACTCTTTCCAGAAGAACTCAGGACAAAGTTGCCTTTCTCCTAGGAGTGCAGGGGTTCCTGTGTACGAAGCTGGAGAGCTGTAAAACCTTCAGGGGGTTAAACTGCACTGTCTCCAGGCCTTGCCATCCTGACTATGTATGAGCAGGGAGGGCCAGAGCACACCACTCCACAGCACTTGCCACACACTGACCCAATCATCTCATCCTCTGTCTTCCCCTTCTCCTCTTGCCCTCAATCTTTCCCAGCATCAGGGTCTTTTCGAATAACTCGGCTCTTCCCATCAGGAGACCAAAGTATAGGAGCTTCAGCTTCAGGATCAGTCCTTCATAAAAACTAAATACAGGTTTTGCAATACAGTTTATAAACTAAACATCCCTCCAAAAAAAAAAATTCTAAAACCTAAATTTCAATGAGGTGTTTCTGAAAAGAAAGACTTCTCTTAAATCTACACTATCACTTTAAGAAAACAATAATAAAATGATATTTGTAACAATACTTTTATAATATGGCTTTATCATGTATAAAACTAAAACCTACTTTCACATATCTTTCAAAGATATTATTATTTCTTTAAAGTAAGTTTTTAAAAATCTGATTTATCTGACAATGACATCTTGATGATTACATGGAAAGCTGCAAACCCTCATTCCCTAGGCACTAATACCCTCTTGTCCATTACTTTTAAACACTGATCATCTTTATGCAAAATTTTTATCCTGAAACAATCTAGAAATTTAATGGAACTGGAATGTGGGAATTTTTTTCCTCTCAATTTTAAGACATTTTAGAAATTACCAATCACTATCAATACTTTTAAGTGTTTTGAAGTAAAAGTATGTTACCTAGATTGTATGACCTTGATATTTACATATTTATCTGCCAAAAGAAATTATACTGACTAGCATACTACTGAGTGACATGTACATAGTAAGAAATTTTCTCCTTATATATAATAGTTGACCCCAAATTAATTCAGATAGTCTTCATTTTTACCAAAAAAAAANTCCTGCCCACAATTCCTCCCAGCATCAGGGTCTTTTCAAATGAGTCAACTCTTTACATCACATGGCCAAAATACTGGAGTTTCAGCTTCAACATCAGTCCTTCCAATGAATATCTAGACTGATTTCCTTTAGGATGGACTGGTTAGATCTCCTTGCAGTCCAAGTGACTCTCAAGAGTCTTCTCCAACACCACAGTTCAAAAGCATAAAAGAGGATGAGATGGTTAGATGGCATCCTCAACTCAATGGACATGAGTTTGAGTAAAGTCAGAGAGATAGTGAAGGACAGGGAAGCCTGGCGTGCTGCATTCCATGAGGTTGCAAAGAGTCAGACACGACTGAGCAACTGAAGAACAACAACAGATACTTTTTGGTTACAGATAACTTCTGGAAGGAGTCAGAGATAAGGACCCAGGCTGTGCTCTCTGTAAATCACACAGATATGAGTGTGATCTCGATGCCCCAGGGACATTAATAACTGGAAGTTTGCTAGCTGCTCCGCCATGCTCAGGGACAGGTTCACTCACAGCCTTCAGCAGCAGCCTTCCCGAGGATGGATGTGGCCCACAATCCACCCATGTCCACCCCTTCAACCACTCTTTCCAGAAGAACTCAGGACAAAGTTGCCTTTCTCCTAGGAGTGCAGGGGTTCCTGTGTACGAAGCTGGAGAGCTGTAAAACCTTCAGGGGGTTAAACTGCACTGTCTCCAGGCCTTGCCATCCTGACTATGTATGAGCAGGGAGGGCCAGAGCACACCACTCCACAGCACTTGCCACACACTGACCCAATCATCTCATCCTCTGTCTTCCCCTTCTCCTCTTGCCCTCAATCTTTCCCAGCATCAGGGTCTTTTCGAATAACTCGGCTCTTCCCATCAGGAGACCAAAGTNAAAAAAAAAAAAAAGGAAAAGATCCTCATTTGGGGCAAGATTGCGGGCAGGAGGAAAAAGGAGCAATAGAGGATGAGGTGTTTGGATGGCATTACTAACTCTGTAGACATGGGTTTAAACAAATTCTGGGAGATAATGAAGGACAGGGAAGCCCCCTGGGCTGCAGTCCATGTTATCACAAGTGTCAAACACTACTGAGTGACTGAACAACATATTGAGTAGAGGGTTGGGTAGGAGATCAAAATAATTATTTTATTAATATAATTATGTATCAGCAACTTTTTCATTTAGAGCATATACTAATCTTAAAATCAAACAACTAACCCCCACCCCAGTGGCTTGCTTTTCGTCCTAATTTTAAATCCTCTTTTTATTCTACAGCATTGGTTATCAACCCATGGTTCTTATTTATTATTTGTTCTGTTTATTCTTTTTCATGTAGATATTCATGTATACATGGTGAAAAGTGAAAATGAAAGTTAAGTCACTCAGTGGTGTCCGACTCATTGTGACCCGTGGACTGTAGCCCACCAAGCTTCTCCATCCATGGGATTCTCCAGGCAAGAATACTGGAGTGGGTTGCCATTTCCTTCTCCAGGGGATCTTCCCAACCCAGGGATCAAACCCAGGTCTCCCACATTGCAGGCAGACGCTTTAACCTCTGCACCACCAGGGAAGCCCTTTGTCCATAAAAAAGGTTATTTCATTCTCTTTAGATCTCCTCAGTGTCTACATGAAGTGATGTTATTCAGTCACTTTAGTACCATTCACTTTTCCTTCACAGGGCATCTCTAAGATTGAGTGACAGCAATGGTCTCATCCATTCATCCATCAGTTGACTTTCTGCTTAGTGTGGCATTATTGTTATAGTGATGATATGGATGTGGTCATCCTGTTTTCTTTTTTTTTTTTTTTCTTTCTTGTTCTCTGTATCAAGAAGAGATCTGCTGCACCAGAGAAAAACTGAGCAGCTGCACCACAGAAAAATCCCCATTTCACTTCAGGCCTCTCTTGCAATAAACTTTATACAAATCCTGAGCTTCCCAGAATAGCAACTCTTTAATGCAGCTGACCTACAATGATGGAAGAGATTCTGACTTCTAGCCCTCATACATCTAAAATAGAAGATACAATTAGTGCTTCTCAGGATTATCACCATTATGCTGAATATATTTTTAGAAGGTAGCTGTGTAGTTTTGTTTACTATTAATTTTTCAACTTGATCCTTTCGTATTATATCTTGTTTGTGGTCTTGGTATTTCAGGCAGGGTGATGATATATTATTCACTTGTTGCCAGGGCTGATGCAGTCATCCTTTTTTCTTTTAGTTTATTGTTCATTTAAAAAGGACATAGGAATATTCACTTAAATAATTATGGTGAATTTGTCATCTTAGTATTTTCAGCCTGCTCTGAAATTAGTAATTTCATGGAGATAAGCTTGGTTTCAGTTTTATGATGAATGTCAGGCATTTATTATATTAAAAGAGTGTTCATTATTTCCTCACATATGCTTAACAGTAAGGCATCTTACTTTCTATAAAGTGATTCAGAGGTTCTCTTTTGTAAATATTTTGTATAATGGCAACAATGATTTAATTTCCTTTGTGAATGCCTTTACAAGAGAGTGAAACTCAAGTTAACTAATCATAGTAGACTAGTTGTATAGTAGGTGCAGTAGACAAAATTTTTATAAATGTGGTATAGAAGACTGGAAAATTGACCATATCAAGTTGCTGAAAGAGCAATTTGTCTTTCAGAAATTTTTTGTGTGTAAATAATAATGTGTATGTTCTGTTTTGAATGCCAGGAATGCATAAGGTAACAATCAATATGTACTCATTCATTTTCCAACAAATAAGAAAATGTACTCTTAATTTTGAGTAGTATATTGTTGTGCTTAATTTCTTCCAGATTTCCTAAAGATAATGTTTAAAATTGAATAATGTCGACTGTATAAACACTATGTCTATGTCACATATAGTATTAAACTTCAAAACATCTAGTAATGTAGTACTGTCAATGCAACTAGAAGGAAAAATTGTGGATTAATCAAATTGTGTGGTTGGATCACATTTTCTAGTCATCCCAGGCATTTATGCTGTTACCCAGACTATCAACCTGGCTAAGGTCCTGTCCTTTGCAGCATTCTCTTCCCCCTGATCTTATGTGTCTGCTCCATTTCTCTAGTAATTTATTCAGGTCCTGAAAAATTAATATAGTATTCTAAATAATGAGTAAAATAAAATGTTTATAACTTTCCCACATATTTTCACTTTAATAAAATTCTTCAACCTCTTCACTGAAAGGTGGGTGGGTGCATTTGAAGTAAGCCAGTCAATATGTCAATGTTTTTTATAGATAATTACTATCTCATTGTTCAGTCATTCAGTCATGTCTGAGTTTTTGCAGCACACCAGGCTTCCCTATTCTTCATTATTTTCTAGAATTTGCTCAAACTCATGTCCATTGAGTTGGTGATGCCATTCAATCATATCATCCTCAATTGCCCTCTTCTCCTGCCCTCGATCTTGCCTGGAATTAGGGTCTTTGCTAAAGAGTCAGCTCTCTGCATCAGGTAGACAAATTATAGGATCTTCAGCTTCAACATTAGTCCTTCCAATTAATATTCAGATTTGATTTCCTTTACGATTGACTGGTTTCATCTTCTTGCTGTCCAAGGGACTCACAGGAGAGTTTTCTAGCAACAGAGTTCAAAAGCATCAATTATTCAGCACTTAGCCATTTTATGGTCCAACTCACACATCTGTACATGACTACTGGAAAAACCAAAGCTTTGACTCTATGTATTTTGTTAGCAAAGTAGTGTCTGCTTTCTAATATGCTGTCTAGGTTTATCACAGCTTTTCTTCCAAAAGGCATGCATCTTTTAGTTTCATGACTTCAGTCACCATCCACAGTGATTTTGAAGCTCATGTAAATAATTCCTGTCAGTGTTTCCCTTTTTCCCCATTTCTTTGCTAAAACGTGATGGGACAAGATACCACGACCTTAGATTCTTAAGTTCTAAGCCAGCTTTTTCACTCTTCTTTTTCACCTTCATCAAGAAGCTCTCTAGCTTTCTGACACTAAAGTGATATCATTTGCATGTCAAAGTTTTTTTACATTTCTGCCAGCAATCTTGATTCCAGATTCTAATTTTCCCATTTCACATGATATTCTTTGCATGTATATTAAAGAAGCGGGATGACATCACACAGCCTTGACATAATCCTTTCCTAATTTTGAACCATTGTTCCATGTCCGGTTCTAACTGCTGTTTCTTGATCTGCATACAGTTTTCTTAGAAGGCAGGTAAGGTGGTCCGGTATTCTCGTCTCTTTAAGAATTTTCCACAGTTTGTTGTGATTCACACAGTCAAAGGCTTTAACGCAGTCAGTGGAGCAGAAATAGATGTTATTTCTGGAATTCTCTTGCTTTTTCTATGATCCAACAGATGTTGCCAATTTGATCCCTGGTTCCTCTGCCTTTTCTAAAACCAGCTTGTACATCTGGAACTTCTTGGTTCATGTACTAATGAAACCTAGCTTGAAGGATTTTGAGCATTACCTTATTAGCAAATGAGATGAGCACAGTTTTGCCATACTTCAACATTCTTTGGCATGCCCTTCTTTTGGATTGGAATGAAAACTCACCTTTTCTAGTTCTGTGGCCATTCCCAAATCTTTCATATTTGTTGGTGTATTGATTGCAGCACTTTCAATTTAATGATATCAGCTCTTAGGATTTGAAATAGCTTAACTGGAATTCCATCACCTCTGATAGTTTTGTTCACAGAAATTCTTCCTGCTGCCCAGTTGACTTCCCACTCCAAGATTTCTGGCTCTAGGTGAGTGATCTCGGCATCATGGCTATCCAAGGCCATTAAGACTTTTTTTTTTTTTTTTNTTAGCGACCCCATGGACTGTGGCCTACCAGGCTCCTCCGTCCATGGGATTTTCCAGGCAAGAGTGCTGGAATGGGGTGCCATTGCCTTTAACCTTTCTCTTATGCATGGCCCCTTCAACCCTGACTTGAAAGTAAATATGATGCTGGAGGCTGGAACTGGGGCAGCTGTGTTGTGACCATGAGTTAAAGCCAAAGGTAACAGCAAAGATTCCACTGCTGACCAAGTTAATGCCAATAACTGTCCATCTCCAGTTCTCTTTATTGAGCAGGAAAAATAACCCATACTTTTAAAAACTGCTGTGGGTCCAGTTTATTGTTACTTGCAGCCAGCAACTCCTGACTGCATTGAATGAAGTGTTTCCATTCAACCAGTTCTTTCAGACAGAAAAATAGGAACTGACATATTGCTGTAATTTATTAAAGATTTATTCTGTGTCAGAAACTTGACATATAGTATTTTATTTTTTTGCATGTTTATCCTCAAAGCAGCTTTTCTAGGTAGTTATCAATGTCTCCTTTTTGCTGGTAATTAGCTCAGTGTTAGAAACTACATGTAATTAGGATTTGAACCTTTGCCTACTTGAATTAAAAATATCTGTTTTTATCATTGCTACCCTATCTCCGGGCCTGAAGTATTTCTTTATTCTCATCTCATGCATCCAATTACTCATCAAGACCTACAGATCTAACTTCTGTTAATAAATAGATTTCAAATCTGTGCCTTCATCCCATTTTCACTGGTATAATTACTTCTGTCTCTGTGCTGGATTTCCACAGTCTTCTAACTAATCTCTCTGTCCTGGCCTTGCTTCCTCCTCAATTCATTTTTCACTCTATATAGCCAGGGTGACATTACCGAAATGCAACATCTACCTTGTTTTCCCTCTTTTTTTTAAAGTCTTTAAGGTTTCTTAGAAGAGTCAAGTTTCCTTTACATAGATAACACTTTCTGCCTCCCACTCCTCACTTCTCCTGCCTCTTTTCTCACCTTGAATTTTATGATTCAGACACACAGGATTGCAGTCAGTTTCTCTAACTACCTCTGTTTTTCCATCTTCTAAGGCATTCTTCCAAGCTCTCTAGTCCTCACCCACACACAGCTCACCTGATAACTTCTGTTCATCCTCTGGCTTCAGATTAGATATCGTATTCTCCAGGAGCCTTTTCCTAACCCTCCCGCTCAGTGTCCAGGTGAGAGGCTCCCTCTATGTGTTACCATCACTCTGTATTTTTCCATCTCATCCTAATGGTCTCTTAAAATGAATCCTTTCCTAGATTACTAACCTGTGAGATTAGGAGTCATTTCTGAATTGTATCCCCAAGTCTAATACAGTTCCTGACAACTAATTGGTGCTCAATTATTATGAATACAATGAAAAAATAGATAAGATATCCCAGAATAAAGGCATAGAAAAGAAGGCCAATGAGTTCTAAATTTTTTTTCTTGCTCTCCACTTCATTTGACTTTCAAAACCTAAAATAGAGCAGAATTCTTGAATTATACCATTTAGAGACCATGTAAAATAGGTAATGGCTGCCACCTAACATTTTGCTTCTTCCCCATTGACAGCTATTAAGTTGGGTAAAATTGATCCCACTGCAGCCAGCATGGATGATCTAAGTAATAAGAGTAATCTTCCTCCTTAACATAGAGATTAGTTCAGGAATGGGTGCATATCTAGGCCTAAGTCAAGGACAGTCCTCTGGCCCCAGTGATTAATTTGTATGTGGTCCAGCCAGAGGAAAGCTCAAGGCTTTTCCAGGTAGCTCTCAGGAGCGATGTCCACCCTTCGTGGATATTGACAGCAGTAGTGGAACCCAGGATGAGGATGAAAATCCACCAGGTGGTGGTGGGAGAGTCCTCCAAGGGTCACTAGGCTCCTTTATATCTTTGTCGGTGTGTCGGAACTTGAGATTCTAATGCTTCTTTTCCTGAGCTATTGCTCAGGGTTGTGTTTGCAGCATGCAGCCTTGAGAAATGTGATAATTTGCAAGCCTTGTACAAAGAGCAAGTTAGCTAGCTGACTGTTAGCCAAAAACAAAAGAATAGCAAGGGATTCATTAACTTTAGTGTTCCTTAGCTGTTGCACAAACTTACTGAGTGTGTAACATCCATCTGGGTCACACCACATCAACCCTGTGGAGTCTGAGGCAAGATTCACTGGTGTCAACAGGCTGATGTTTGTGCTGCTTGCTGTATCCTTGTAGTGAAGCTCTTTGTCTCCACCCAAGAGTCTCACGTCTGCTTTCAGCATCCATGAAACAGTAACAGGATAGCTTAGTAACTTGCAAGGAGGGTAAAATTAAATCCCAGGCCAGTGGGGTAAAACTGAGATACTAGTAGAGGAATGGAAACAGAGCCCGGATCAAAACCCACATAAGTCAGCTCTTAATTTTATTTGGGGAATCATATCAAGACCAAAATGCATATTTTAAGGGAAAAATGTGTCTTAAGAGGTTTTGAAAATGATCTTCTTAGACAGACTCTACTTTTGAACCATTTAAATTACTTAAGACTTCATTCATTCATTTGGTTTTTATCCAGCTAATAATATTTATACTATCTTTCCCAATTTAAATAGCACCTTAAGATTTCTGAGCCTAATGTGAACTGGGAAGACATATTATGAAACAAAAATATTCCATTAGGAATGACTTATTCTGCAATCATTTTACATTGGTCACCTATGCCTATAGTTTATGCCTTTTTTATTTTTCTAATTTAATTTTTCACTCAAATATAACTTTACTTTCTATTTTGAGCTAATGTCTATGATCCCTTTCTAACTATTCAAAAACAGAATCTATTCTTCATCATGAATAATATAGTAACATTTTAAATTCTGGAGAAAAATAAAGCATCACAGTGAACTTCAGTTCAGTTGCTCAGTCATGTCTGACTCTTTGCAACTCCATGGACTGCAGCACACCAGGCTTTCTTGTCCATCACCAACTCCTGCAGCCTACTCAAACTCATGTCCATCATGTTGGTGAAGCCACCCAACCAATCAATCCTCTGTTGCCCCCTTCTCTTCCTGCCTTCAATCTTTCCCAGCATCAGGGTCTTTTCCAATGAGTCAGTTCTTCGGATCAGGTGGCCAAAGTTTTGGGGTTTCAGCTTCAGCATTTCCTTTAGGATGGACTGGTTGGATCTCTTTGCAGTTCAGTGGACTCTCAAAAGTCTTCTACAACACCACAGTTCAAAAGCATCCGTTCTTAGGCACTCAGCTTTCTTTATAGTCCAACTCTCAGATCCATACATAACTACTGGAAAAACCATAGCCCTGACTAGATGGACCTTTGTTGGCAAAGTAATGTCTCTACTTTTTAATATGCTGTCTAGGTTGGTCATAACTTTTCTCCCAAAGAGCAAGCATCTTTTAATTTCATGGCTGCAATCACCATTTGCCGTAATTTTGAAGACCAAAAAAATACTGTCACTTTTCCATTGTTTCCTCATCTATTTGCCATGAAGTTATGGGACCGGATGCCATGATCTTCATTTTCTAAATGTTGAGTTTTAAGCCAACTTTTTCACTCTCCTCTTTCACTTTCATCAACAGGCTCTTTAGTTCTTATTCACTTT
>SJYV01040291.1:52287-148629 GCA_006410875.1 Neotragus pygmaeus
ATGGACATGAGTTTGAACAAACTCCAGGAGATGGTGAAGGACAAGGAAGCTTGGCATGTTGCAGTCCTCGAGGTCGCAAAGAGTCGGACAAAACTTAATGACTAAACAACAACTCATTGACATTAAGCCTGGAATGTGAGAGATTCTAGGAATGTAAAAGATAAGTTCATCAACACATCAATTAGGCACTGTTAGATGGAAATTCAAGGATATTTTTAAAGAAAAAAGGTCTTCAGCTACCTATTTCCTAATCATTCTGGTATATTTCATCCTCCTACCAGAACGATTATTAGCAAATTAATACCTTTTTATCAACACCTAGGACAAGAATAAAAGATTTATTTTTTTCCCAGAGTGCCAGCTGTTCCAAGGGAAAGAGGGCTGATTTATCACTGACGTCTATCATGAGTGCTGGGTAGTAAGTACAACACATGCCAAATATTTGTTTGGATGTGAGAGTTGGACTGTGAAGAAGGCTGAGCGCTGAAGAATTGATGCTTTTGAACTGTGGTGCTGGAGAAGACTCTTGAGAGTCCCGTGGACTGCAAGGAGATCCAACCAGTCCATTCTGAAGGAGATCAACCCTGGGATTTCTTTGGAAGGAATGATGCTAAAGCTGAAACTCCAGTACTTTGGCCATCTCATGCAAAGAGTTGACTCATTGGAAAAGACTCTGATGCTGGGAAGGATTGGGGGCAGGAGGAGAAGGGGACGACCAAGGATGAGATGGCTGGATGGCATCACAGACTCGATGGACGTGCGTCTGAGTGAATTCCGAGAGATGGTAATGAACAGGGAGGCCTGGCGTGCTGCGATTCATGGGGTTGCAAAGAGTCGGGCACGACTGGGCGACTGAACTGACTGAACTAACTGAACTGAGTGGTAAAGAACTCACCTGCCAATGCAGGAGACATTAGAGACCCAAGTTCGATCCCTGGGTTGGGAAGATCCCCTGGCAAAAGGCACGGCAACCCACTCCAGTATTCTTGCCTGGAGAATCCCATGGCCAGAGGAGCGTGGTGGGATACAGTCCATAGGGTTGCAAGGAGTTGGACACGCCTGAAGTAACTTAGCACACACACACATATTACTGTGAATAGTAGAAATAACATCATTCATTTTAACAGAACTGTGAGATAAGGCTGTGAAGGAGCATGGTTCCATCTATAGTTTCATTACAGACAAGGATTTCATTTCAGTCCCAATTCTCCAGCATCTAAAACTGTCTGCACCCTACTAGGAGCTCAGAAATATTTGCTGATGGATTGACTGTGTTGTCTCCCGGGTTTTCTGCTGGACTTCACATCTGTGTGTAATAGGATTGCTGAAGCAGACAGGGAGATTTCTTTCTGTCCTTCAAGCAGAGGAACCCCTTTGCCCTCCAACATGGCTAGTGAGACAATTTCTACAGGCCCTGGATTTTTAGTTTTCTGAAGTTAATCATAGCTCCTCAATAAACACACATGGAATGAAATTATATACAATCAAACTGAATTAAATGTAAATATCGTAAATGTTTTAACTTAGAGTTTTAAATGCAAACTTAAACTAACACATTAAACCTGGTTTGTAGTTTATTTCCAGATTTCAACTTTTGTTGACCAACGAGTACAAGGAACAATACTTTTTCCATCTTTGATCATTTTCTCTTCAAAATCTTGAAGTGGTTTGATCATTTTCTCTTAAAAATCTTGGAGTGGTTATAAACATTAAGTCCCACCAAGTAAGTGTCATTTTCTAAACTCTCAGAGGAGAGGGAAAAAAGACAGCCAGGTGAAGCAAATTGCCAGAGATCACACTGGGATCAGTGAGAAAGCACACCAGACAGAGAGTCATCTTACCCCAGCAGCAGTGAAGAGAGAATGGTATGTGGAAGTGCTTAGGCCCTTGCCCTGACGATATGTTCATGGAAACGTCCTACATTTTGTTTTCCCCACTTCGGCAAATTTGACCTTAGGTATCTCTAAGGATAGAGCTTGCAAGGTGGCTCAGTGGTAAAGAATCTGCCTGCCATTGCAGGAGATGCAGAAGATTCAGATTCAATCCCTGGGTCAGGAGGATCCCTTTGAAGAGGAAATGGCAACCCACTTCAGTATTCTAATCTGTAAAACCCCATGGACAGAGGAGCCTGGCAGACTACAGTCTATAGGGTCACAAAGAATCAGACACCACTGAACAACTTAGCATGTGTGGCTCTAGGGATAGCATCTCCTTCCATCTTTAATAAATACACTTTTTTTTTTAATCCGTAGGAATGACTGACTTGTACTGACGCATTTATTCACTTTGTCCTCGTCTCTTTGTGACAAATAGTATGTATTTTTGCAACAGAGATAGTGAAAGGGGAAGTCTATGGCTGTAAAAAATGAAACTAATAGATACAGCCAGGAATTGGGTCCATACTCTTAAAAAATTATACTTGTTGGCATTATTCTTTAACTAAGAAGGCCATTTGACTTAAACGATACAAAACAATGCAGACAAATACAGCACCATCCTTCGTTGCCTTTAGTCATTTGAGAGAAATTGACTGAGTTCAGTATATTTTTTAAATTAATTTTTATTGGAGTATAATTGCTTTACAACGTTATGTTGGTTTCTGCTATACAGGAAAGTGAATCAGTTGTACATATACATATATCCACTCTTTTTTAGGTTTCCTTTGCATTTAGGTCACCACAGAGCACTGAGCAGAGTTCCCTGGGCTGTTATTAATTAGTCATTCCCAGTCTCCCAATTCGTCCCATCCCCACCCTGTCCCCCCTTGATAACTGTAAATTTGTTCTTTATGCCTGTGTTTCTATTTCTGCTTTGCAGATGAGATCATCTATACCATTTTTCTAGATCCCACATATAAGCAATATTATGCAGCATTTGTTTTTCTAACTTATTTCGCTCTGTATGACAATTTCCAGCTCCATCCGTGTCTCTGTAAAGAGCATTATTTCATGCCTTTTTGTGGCCGAGTAATATTCCATTGTATATATGCACCGCATCTTCTGTACCCAGTGGCCATCTAGGTGGCTTCCATGTTCTGTCCTCTGTAAACAGTGCCGCAGTGAACATCAGGCTGCATGCATGCTTTCGAATTCTGGATTCCTCTGGATTTCTCTGGATGTATGACCAGGAGTGGAATTGCTGCGTCATATGGTAGCTTTGCTTTTAGTTTTTTAAGGAACCTCCACACTGTTCTCCAGAGAGAACATTCAGCTTACATTCCCACCAACAGTGTAGGAGGTCTCCCTTTTCTCCACACCCTCTCCAGCATTTATTGTTTGTAGATCTTTTTGATGATGGTCATTCTGACTGGTGTGAGATGATACCTCACTGTAGTTTTTATCTGCATTTTTCTAATAGTGAGCGATGATGCTTGTTGCCAGGAAGAGCAGCCTGTCTTCTTCCTTTTGGGCTCTGCTATTGTCTCAGGGCATGAGAGCACCCCCTTCTGGCCTCCTGACTCCATTTAATTGAAATTTCTGAATCGTTTTGTTTTGCTCTTTTTTTTTTTTTTTTTTTTTTTTTTTAATTTACATGCCTACTTCAGGGTCTGTGTCCTTGTTAGCATCTCTCTCCCCGGGTCTGCATTAACCTTCAGCTTTCCTCCCTTCCTCCTTCTCTCCTGCTTCCCTCCTTACCCATCTCCTTACCTACTTCTGCTTCTCTTTCTCTTCTCTCTCTCCTGTCAACAAAGTCCACCTCAAGTATCATTTCTTCTTTGGCAGAGTTCCATAAGCACCCCTTTCATACCACTCCCAGCATAATCTCTTTATTCTCCTCTGATACCATAACATAGTGCCTCTACCTCTATTATAGCACATATCATACTGTATATTGTGATTTGCATTTATACCTGGCCCCACAACTAGCTAGTGAGTTGTTTGTGGGTAGGGACTCTGTGTACCTACCTTTATTCCAAGCACCTAGAATTGAACACACGGATGGCTCTCAATGACTTTTAAGAATCACTATTTGTTTTCTTTCAGGCTGTGTCGGCGTCTCTGCTGCAGCGCGTGGCCTCTTCCACTGTGGCCTGTGGGCCTCTCTCTGCTTGTGGCGCACAGGCTGCGCTGCCCCACGGCGTGCAGAATCTTAGTTCCTGGGCCAGGGACTGGACCTGTGTCCCGTGCATTGGACAGCGGATTCCTAATAACTGAACCACCAGAGAAGTCCCTCGATAAATAGGTGAGTAGCCTTGGATCTTCTCGTTCCTTGGGTTAGCAAATATCTAATTCTGAGATGCCTATAGATTTATCAGGGAGGATTGTAAAACCTACCACAGGACCATCAAGGCATCCTCATTAGCAAAGCCATCGTTTATGTTGAGCTGCTAGATATCACTCTAGATCACTGAGAATTTCAAATGTATATATTCTTAAAAATAGTGTTTCCCCTTGTTAGTGTGAAAAAAGATTCCTTGAGTCTTCAATTGTATAGAACTAATGGACAGTCTCCCTCTATTTTTATTCTATGTGGTGTTTTAAATAAAAGATGTGAATTTGCTTTGTTTCTAAAAGCAATCTATGAAAATTCTTTATTCAACAAATTTATTCTTTATAGATATACACCCAAATATAGGCTTTATTTTTATAATTTAAAAGAAATCTCTGCTTCAAGATAATTTATTAATAAATATATAGTTAAGCCATTTATATTATTATACTAAACTTGAGGCAATCTTCATAGAATATATTATCTCCCGTTCTTTTCTAAAGATTGAAAGAACAAAATACAGACAATCATTTCTTCTTTGGGTTTCTACATTAAAGGCACTGGGTAATTTAATAAAACAGTGCAAAAGAAACACCAAATGTGAGAAAATCCTTCATTCCAAGGAATTAGTAGTATTAGTGCNGGGGATGGGTGGATGGATGGATGGATAGATAAGCAGACAGGTGGGTGGATGGATGGGTGGATAGATGGATGGACAGGTGGGTGGATAGATGGATGGGGATGGGTGGATGGATGGATGGGTGGATGGGTGGATGGATGGATGAGTGGATGAGTGGATGGATGGGTGGATGGATAGATGGATGGACAGGTGGATGGGTGGATGGGTGCTGGCTGGGTAGATGGGTGCTGGCTGGCTGGCTGGCTGGATAGATGGATGGACAGGTGGATGGATGGATAGATGGATGGACAGGTGGATGGATGGATGGATGGGGTGGGTGGATAGATGGATAGGTGGATGGATGAGGATGGATGGGTGGGTAGTTGTGTGGAAGGATGGATAGGTGGATGGGTGGATGGTTGGGTGGATGGGTAGATGGATGTATAGTCAAATGTTCTTGAGCAGATGCTTTGCATTTGCTTCTTGAAGTTCCACAGAGCAAAGTGGGACAGGATAGGAGAGCAGAGGGTGGAAAGAGTTGGGGTCTGTGTGGGGACAACAAACAGACAGCTGTAAAAGATAAGAAAGAAGAGTTGGCAGACCTGAAAATAAGCTGCATTTCAAGAAGTAAGAAAAAAGAGTAAAGACAGCTAGACTGTCTACTTGACGTGCAAATAGCAAATGTTGTTTTATATTTTAAAAGTGTGAAATTAAAGTTTAACCCCAAATGACACAGAATGATGTCGCTCCTGACATCACCTTAAATAAGTCTTCCCAGCTTGTTTGGCTCTGTCTCTGATAGGCCTGGTGCAGGCATTTTTAATGCTCTAGATGGCATCTGGTTATCAAAGCAAAGACTTTCTCCTAAGTCATCTTAAAGTCCAACTTAACTTGCACAACATGTTGTCTTATAATTAAATTAAAATTGCAGAATGTTGGATTAGAGGGATCTTCCTTCAAGCAGACCCAAGGTTAGTGAGAGAATATGACCTGTCCAGGATAGAATTTCCTCACCCAAAAACATGTAGAACATTTTACTGGATTAATTTGCAACTCACTGGGAGATTCGGGGTCCAATTTGCTAAAAGATTTCTGTTTCCATTTTTCTTTCCAAGTCAGGTCAGCATGTATTTATTCAGCTCTGTTATTGAAAATGATATGAAAAGTATTACTGAGTCCAAAGAATAAATAAAAGAGCAGATAAAATACAAGGAAAAGAAGAAAAGTAATGAGTGAATAAGTAAGTTCATTCATGAATAAAGAATTTTTTCATGAATAAATAAATTCCTTCATCCTACAAATGAACTTGCAGAGCTCTTGTTTGTACAAGGCACTGAGCAAGGTAAGTGCTGTGCAAAAGAGAAATGTAAGCCATGTGTTCTGTCCCCTGGAGTGTAGGATTTGCTTTATTTTTTATAAATAAAATTCTCATTGGATAGTTAAAAAAAAAAAAGAAAATGATTTTGAGGAGGGGATATGGGGGAAAGGAGAACTGATAAGGCATTTCCTTGATAAAGAGGAAACACTTTCTTAAAGATGGAGAAGAATGAGTGATATCATAGGGGAAACAATGTGCAGAAAGGAAGTAGACACAGCATTTGTAGGATGATCTTAAGCAGATCATTAAGGTAACTGGTGAGGTGCTTTTCTGAGGATGAATGGGGCTGTGGTGGTATTGGGACCTGAGGGAGTGAAGATGACTTAGAACACTTCTTGTGTTGAATTTAATAGGTGCAAGAAAAAATTCCGTAGCTGAGATGGAAAGAATCTAACAAAACGATTCCTAGAACATGTCTGAACCAAACCAGGAATAAGAATTATATACACGCTGTGGTGTGTTATGTGTTAGATTCCAGGCCTCCAATTTCTGTAGTCCAGCGTTTCACAACCCAGGCACTACTGACATCTTGGGCCAGATAATGTTTTGCTGGGTATGGAGGCTGTCCTGTGCATTGTAGGGTGTTTGGCTGTATTCTGGCCTCTATGCACTAGATGCCAATAGCAAGTCACCCCCTTACCCACATCACGACAATCAAAAGTGTTCCCAAACATCGCCAAATATCCCCTGGAAGCAAAACTACCCTTGATTGAGAAGCACTGCCCTGGCTCCTTGAGATCAACAAAGGCTCTGCTGATTCCTTGGTTCCCAGCAGTAGTCCTCTCTCTGGGCAAAGGCTCTATTCTCAGCTTCTTGTCCTTCTCTGGAATCTTGACATTACCTTATCCTAATTGGTTCAGCCCGCTGTTGCCTTTAAAAATTTATTATCATTAATAAATTTGAAATTGTTGATATCTTCAGGTGATTTCTTCTGTTTTAACCATACTATTTTTAATTATGAAAACCGTCAACAGTTACTGAGGTACCTGGTCAGATAAGAATAATGCTAAACTGAGAGTATTTTTCATTTTAATTGCATTATATTGAAACATAGTAATAGTTCAGCCAAAATATTTTAACTCTCTTTTTGCCTCCACTTAGTCACTTAGTCTAACTCTTTGCGACACTGTGGACTGTAGCCTGCAAATCTCCTCTGTCCATAGAATTTTCCGGGCAAGAATATTGGAGTGAGTTGCCATTTCCTTCTCCAGGGGATCTTCCTGACCCAGGGATTGAACCTGCATTTCTTCTGTCTCCTGCATTGGCAGGCAGATTGTTTACCACCAGCGCCACCTGGGAAGCCCATTCAGAATGTATTTATTCATTACATGTTTAACTAAATTAAATTTGTCAAATTTTCTCTCTATATATATACATCTTTTAAATGTTTTGCCACGTGTAAAGTTTTAAAAATTTTATTCTATTTTGGTAGAGAAGACAATTTTCTCTGAAAAAATAGTGGAAACATAATCAAAGGACATTCAAGATACCCCAAAGATCTAGTATGTAATTTTAAAATCTTTCACCGTTTGAACTTGGATTATTTCAGTACTTAAAAGTAAGTTTAATACATTGTATTGCACTTAGATTGTTTTACAAAGAGCTTCCTTAAGGGCTCAAGCACTTCTAAAACTTGATCATGTGTAGCAAAGAGACAAAGTGTGTACTTCCACACAGCATCTGAATTATTTTTTATTTCAACATCAAATTTGTAAAAAAAAAAAAAAAAAACCAAGTATACAGTTCAGTAACTCTAATTGCACTATACAAAATATTTATAAATTTTAATGACTATAGCTTCTACTTCAATTGTTAGACCACCACAGCTCTTTTGGGATGCAGTTATAAATTTTATATGTATCACAACCAATACAATAAGCACATTTCTTCAAAGTATATTTCCTAATTTAGTGGAACATTGTTCTTACTATGTCCGACTCTTTGTGACCCCATGGACAGTAGCCAACCAGTCTTCTCCATCCATGAGATTTTCCAGCCAAGAATACTGGAATGGGTTGCCATTTCCTTCTCCACGTGATCTTCCCGACCCAGGGATTGAACCCAGGTCTCCCGCATTGTAGGCAGATGCTTTACCGTCTGAGCCACCAGGGAAGTCACATGTTTTTACAAAGTCATCCATCAAATCTTGTGTTCATTTTACTACTGTGTAAAGCAAATAATTTTACCTCAAAGTTGAACTTTTGAACTAAATGTATAAGGTCTTTAACACTATATAAAGTGTCAGACATTTTATCTTGACAGAATGAACTTTAGTTTTACTTTGATTCCATGATTTGTATGGGGAAAAAATTGAACCATTGTTAATTGGCTGCTTTTTATTTGTGGCATCTGATTGTTCTTGCTGTTGTTCAGTTGCTAAGTCACTGCTGGCTCTTGGCAGCCACATGAACTGCAGCACGCCAGGTTTCCCTGTCCTTCACTGTCTCTTGGAGTTTGTTCAAATTCATGTCCATTGAGTTAGTGATGCCATCCAACCAACTCATCCTCTGTCACCCTCACCTCCTGCCCGTAATCTTTCTCAGAATCAGGGTCTTTTCCAATGTGTTTCTTCTTCGCATCAGGTGGTAAGATTATTGGAGCTTCAGCATCAGTTCTTTCAGGGACTATTCAGGGTTGATTTCCTTTAGGCTTGAGTGTTTTGATCTCCTTGTTGTCTAAGGGATTTTCAAGACTCTTCTCCAGCACCACAGTTTGAAAGCATCAGTTCTTTGGCATTCAGATCTAAAGCCATAGCTTTGACATTACAGTCCTTTGTCAGCAAAGTGATCTCTCTCTCTCTCTCTTCTTTTTTAATACATTGTCTAGGTTTATCACAGCTTTCCTTCCAAGGAATATCTTTTAATTAAAATTAAAAAATTTTAATTTCTAGCTGCAGTCACTGTTTGCAGTGATTTTAGAGCCTAAGAAAATAAAATCTGTCACTGCTTCCACTTTTCCGCCTTATATTTGTTACTATGAGATTCTCATCATTTAACAATTTATGAAGTTATTCTGTTAGTGGAACTAATAAATAGTTATCACTTCACTTTTTATACAATCCTCGGAAAACTGGGAATTTAAAATGATAAAAGTATAGCCATAAAATCATTTGATCCAAATAGAAAGTCATGCTTCACAGAGTGATATGTAACTTCTCCAGCTGCACATGTTAAATCATGATCTCTGGGAACAATTGTCTTAAAATAACACTAACTTTTGAGATAGATACTTTTAGTGTTTATGAGCTCGGTAATTATGGCCCCATTGTTGGATGAGAAATTTTAAATTTTTGTAAGTTATACCATCCACATTATCTTTTTTATTTTTGAGAAACAGAAACTCAGTACTTAATTTTTCATGAAACAGTCTTGGCTGTTTGCCTATAACTGGCAAGAGAGTCTATCGCAATTTTTTTTAAGGCATTGATAATGATATAAGAAAAATTTAAGGGTACTGACAAAACCGTTGACCACTGTCAATACACAATATGGTAACCAACCTCAATTTCCTGAACATATTTCATGGATACCTAGTCTGTCGTTGCCCACACATCTTAACGACCCTGCTGACTAGCAGTGTGGCAGTTTTTTACATCTTGAAACCTATAGAATGGGCCACGGCATAATTGGCTAGAACACTAAACAGACCGTACTGGGCAACTGTGTTGGAAACTTCTTCCTCCACCCCCAAAACCAGAAGGTTTAGACTATTCCTAGCCACTTGAATCCAAGTGCACATCAGTTTATCAATAAAAACTCCATAGAATGTCCTGTATAGCAGCTGTTAGTTATTTTGTATTTAGCAATGTTTTGGAATAGGTTTTCTCTAACCAGAAAACTGTCTTCATATGCACTAAACAGAATTCTTTTCCCTGAATATTAGTCTTAAACTTCCAGTTGAGACTATTGCAGAAATTACAAGTACAAAATAAAGGCCCGTCACAGTGATCTTCATTTTATTTATTTATTTATTTTTAAATCTTAATTGGAGGCTAATTACTTTACAGTATTGTGGTGGTTTTTGCCATACATTGACATTAATCAGCCACGGATGTACATGTGTTCCCCATCCTGACCCTCCATCTCACCTCTCCCCCCATCCCATCCCTCAGGGTCATCCCAGTGCACTGGCCCTGAGCACCCTGTCTCATACATCGAACCTGGACTGGTTTGATCTCCTTGCAGTCCAAGGGACTCTCAAGAGTCTTTTCCAACACCGCAGTTCAAAAGCATCAGTTCTTCGTGCTGAGCTTTCTTCATAATACAACTCTCACATCCATAATTGACTACTGGAAAAACCGTAGCCTTGACTAGATGGACCTTTGTTGGCAAAGTAAAGTCTCTGTTTTTTAATATGCTGTCTAGGTTGGTCATAACTTTTCTTCCAAGGAGCAAGCGTCTTTTAATTTCATGGCTGCAATCACCATCTGCAATAATTTTGGAGCCCCCAAAATAAAGTCTGTCACTGTTTCCCCATCTATTTGCCATGAAGTGATGGGACCAGATGCCATGATCTTAGTTTTCTAAATGTTGTTTTAAGCCAACTTTTTCACTCTCCTCTTTCACTTTCATCAAGAGGCTCTCTAGTTCTTCTTCGCTTTCTGCCATAAGGGTGGTGTCATCTGCATATCTGAGCTTATTGATATTTCTCTCAGCAATCTTGATTTCAGCTTATGCTTCATCCAGCCCAGTGTTTCTCATGATGTACTCTGCATATAAGTTAAATAAGCAGGGTGACAGTATACAGCCTTGACGTATTCCTTTCCCAATTTGGAACCAGTCTGTTGTTCCATGTCCAGTTCTAACTGTTGCTTCCTGACCTTCATACAGCTTTCTCAAGAGGCAGGTCAGGTGGTCTGGCATTCCCATCTCTTTCTAAGAATTTTCCACAGTTTTTTGTGATCCACACAGTCAAAGGCTTTGGCATAGTCAATGAAACAGAAGTAGATGTTTTTCTGGAACTCTCTTGCAAGAGAATTCCAGAAAAACGCTGAACTGTACTTGTTTAAATTAGAGAAAAATATCTTAAAGTGGGTGGTACGAGGGGACAGGTATGAATGCAGACTGTCTCAGGTATACTGGGGCATATGAAAACCCTAAAGTATAAATTCACAGGAGAAATAAGTTCAGTTCAAATCCACAAATATTTGTTGAGGACCTTCTAAGCCCCTGTGACTTCCCTGGTGGCTCAGACGGTAAAGCGTCTGTCTACAGTGCGGGAGACCCGGGTTCAGTCCCTGGGTTGGGAAGATCCCCTGGAGAAGGAAATGGCAATCCAATCCAGTACTATTGCCTGGAAAATCCCATGGACAGAGGAGCCTGGCAGGCTACAGTCCATGGGGTCGCAAAGAGTCGGACACGACTGAGCGACTTCACTTTCACTTTACTAAGCCCAGGAACTTGAGCTATAAGCTGATGGGAAAATCCAAATAAGAATTAAGCCCATTCTTTTCTCTTACCTTTAGGAAAGATAAGGGATATATATAAAGGATTAACATTCAGAGTAGAATGGTATTATTGTGAATGAATGAAGACTCTTGTATTGAAGAAAATAACGCAATATTTGTTTCCAATGATAAAACCTGAGCTTTTAAGTGAAAACTATTAACTGGAAGAATTGTATCCAATACAGTGAGCATGACAGTTCCCCATATTTAATGTTTTTTTTTTTCTGGTGTGATTAGTAATATGATAGTAATATGAACAAATGTAATAATGAAATGTGTCAACATTTCAAGGACTTGCATAACTCAGTGGATCAGTATTTTCCTAACGACAAATGTGTAAGTCATGTTACAGAAATCTCACATGGGTAGAAAATGGTCATTCAAATTGCAAGATAGACAAACGGATTTTAATGTCTGAAAATTGTATTAATATGGTTTCAGATTCCACATTACAACTAATCTTTAAGAAACAACCCCTTGTTAAGTTTTGGTGTATATCTAAAATAGAAAGAATATCCACAGTTTTCTGAAAAGGCTATTAAATGTGTCCTTTTTCCAACTTTTTGTCTTTATAAGGCTGTTTTCTTCCTGTCCCTCAACCAAAACAGCTAATCACAATAGATTGAATACAAAAGTGTTTATGATAATCCAGCTGTCTTCTCTTAATCCAGACATTAACGAGGTTTGCAAATGTGAAACAATGCTACTTTTCTCACTAGATTGGTCTGTTTTAGAAAATATATATTTTTCATTAAAATAGTATTTGCATTGACATGTAACAGCCTTGTTGCTATTTCAAAAAGAATCAATGTAGAAAGATCACCTATAATACAGCTGTATCTAATTTCATGACACTTGGACTATTGGGAAAAGAAGGGAAAGAGATTATGGCAGAAATGATTGGAAAAGTTTTCCCCAAAGAGCTGATATTCCAGTTTAGACTCTGAAAAGTAGAATTTAAAGAGAAACTTTTTGAGAGGATGAAAAATCATACATAAAGGCTTGGAAACATGAAGGCACCTGTTATTCTCGGGAAATAATGAGTAACGAGTTCAGCTGGCTGAAATGTAGGGAAAATACCATCTTCCTGCTTCTCCTGGTACTCACTCCCCCCGGCTTTTCTTTGTCTTCCATTCCATAAACACTGATGCTCCCAATGAGTTTGCCTTTGGATCTCTCTTCTAACTCTGTATGTTTCCCACAACAATCATGCCCACCTTCAAGACTGCCACTTCACTTCTCGGCTGTTGGATCCCAGATATTTATCTCACCTTCCTTCCTGAGCTCCAAAATTATATGTTCTGGACGTCTTGAAAGCAATAAACCTAAAATGGAATAAACATCTTCCCAGAAACCACTCCCTCTTCTATCCCCTTTATATCCCCTTTCTTGGCACCCCCTCCCCCATTCAGAAATAACTCAGGTCAAGAACAGCAGTCACCCTAATCTCCACTCCACCTTCCTCCCCTAGCATCATTCAGTCTTATCCCCTTACACCACCACCGTTTCTTGCTTTTCTTTTCTATACCATTATGTAATGCTCTAGTCTCACAACCTTCCGTTCCATTCTCCATATTGTTGCTAAAGTCAATAATACAAAAACAACTAATCTAATTACATTTACCTGTTTTGAAATCCTCTGATGCACCCTTTCAGAGATCTGTAATACCTTGGTGGAACATAAAAAGCCATCCATTACCTGGCCCTCGATCACTCCTCCATTCTTAATACTTGGCAGGTGCCCTCCTCAGCCCATAGTGAACCCATTCCTTGATTCAGGCAGAGTAAAGAACTTGTTCTCAAAATGTAGCCAGATTGTTTTAATTTTCCATGCTCTTGTTCAGGTGCTTTCTCATCCAGGAATGCCCTTTTCTGCCCCATCAACAAAGAATACAAATTCACCTTTCATTATTGTTTTAGAGATCCATTTCCTCTAAAAATCTTTCTTTTCATATTGACTTACTGAATAAAGCATTTTGAAAAAGCTCTTACTGTTTTATATAAAAAGCAAAGAAAGCAATCGTAAATATCTAGCTGAAAGTACCCAAATCCATATTTCTTCCAATATTATTACATATAAACAGGCAAGAAAAGAGCCAAGGTTTATAAGACATATATAATAGACATATGGGTATCATGTCCTTTCAAAACTTTTTCACAAGTAATTTTGTATTTTGAAAATCTAATTTCTGATAGATCTGAAATTGTTTTATATCACAGAAGTATTTTGTTTTGAGAAGTTTTTCCCCACAAACTGATCTACATTTCTAGTCTTTCATATTAACGTAGCTGGTTATTCACAGCCCATTTTAAAAAGGATTAAAATTCTTAAGCAGCCACATCATAGCTGTATTTGCCACCCCCTGAATTCAAGTGATATCAGAGGTACAGATAAGCCTGCCAGAGACTTGCTTCATTACTGGGCTCAAGTCCCCCAGATCAGTGAGCACCTAATCCAGCAGACAGAAAAGAGCAAAATGAAAGACTTGTATAAGCAGAAGGGAGTGGAAACAAGGAAGTCATACCAAGGAAAAAGCAAGCTGGTTATTGCAGAGTTATTTTCCTCTAGGGGATGGTAGGGGTCAGTCAGGTAGATTACCTCTCTACTGCTAACCAGGCAATTCCTGATTGACTGGTTTAAGACTCCATTTCTTAAGCCCAAACTGTAACTAAGTCTTAGTTTGGTGGCGTGGGGCTTAGCATGAGTGATTCCATTTGGGGTCTGTTGTTTTATCTTAAAAAAAAAAAAAAAACCCAAATTTGGAAGGAGGTTTACAAAGGAACTGAGACAGAACTGTGTTTGAGCATCTCCTGTGGAGGTCCAGGTCAGTAGTGGACTGCCACAGTCGGGGGGATCTGGGTGCAGCAGCCCTGGGTGTGGCATAAGCCCTCTTGGAGGTCACCATTAACCCCACCATAGAGCCATCAGAACTTACGCAGGACTGGGGAAACAGACCCTTGGAGGGCACAAACAGAACCTTGTATGCACCAGGACCCAGGAGAACGGAGCAGTCACTCCACAAGAGACTGATCCAGACTTTCCCATGAGTGTCCAGGAGTCTCTGGAGGAGATATGGGTCAGTGATGGCCTGCTGCAGGGCCGGGGGCAATGAGTGAAGCAGTGCTTGAAGGGGACCTTTTGAAAGAGGTCACCATTATCATCATTATCTCCACCATAGTTTGGCCTCAGGTCAAATAACAGGGAGGGAACACAACTCCACCCATCAACAGAAAATTGGATTAAAGATTTACTGAGCATGGCCCCGCCCATCAAAACAAGACCCAGTTTCCCCCAGTCAGTCTCTCCTTCAGGAAGCTTCCATAAGCCTCTTATCCTTCTACATCAGAGGGCAGACAGACTGAAAACCACAGTCACAGAAAACTAACCAACCTAATCATATGGACCATAGCCTTGTCTAACTCAATGAAACTATGAGCCACGCCATGTAGGGCCACCCAAGACAGGTGGGTCATGGTGAAGAGTTCTGACAAAACGTGGTCCACGGAGAAGGGAATGGCAAACAACTTCAGTATTCTTGCCTTGAGAACCCCATGAACAGTATGAAAAGGCAAAAAGATAGGACACTGAACAATGAACTCCCCAAGTTGGTTGGTGCCCGATATGCTACTGGAGATCAGTGGAGAAATAAATCCAGAAAGAATGAAGAGATGGAGCCAAAGCGAAAACAATACCCAGTTGTGGATGTGACTGGTGATGGAAGCAAAGTCCAATGCTGTAAAGAGCAATATTGCATAGGAACCTGGAATGTTAGGTCCATGAATCAAGGCAAATTGAAAGTGGTCAAACAGGAGATGGCAAGAGTGAATGTCGACATTCTAGGAATCAACGAACTAAAATGGACTGGAATGGGTGAATTTAACTCAGATGACCATTATACCTACTACTGTGGGTAGGAGTCCCTTAGAAGAAATGGAGTAGCCATCATGGTCAACAAAAGAGTCCGAAATACAGTACTTGGATGCAATCTCAAAAATGACAGAATGATCTCTGTTCATTTCCAAGGCAAACCACTCAAATCATGGTAATCCAAGGCTGTGCTCCAACCAGTAACGCTGAAGAAGCTGAAGTTGAATGGTTCTATGAAGACCTACAAGACCTTTTAGAACTAACACCTAAAGAAGATGTCCTTTTCATTATAGGTGACTGGAATGCTAAAGTAGGAAGTCAAGAAACACCTGGAGTAACCGGCAAATTTGGCCTTGAAGTATAGAATGAAGCAGGGCAAAGGCTCATATAGTATTGCCAAGAGAATGCACTGATCATAGCAAACACTCTCTTCCAAAAACACAAGAGAAGACTCTACACATATATATTACCAGATGGCCAACATCAAAGTTAGACTGATCATATTCTTGCAGCCAAAGATGGAGAAGCTCTATACAGTCAACAAAAACAAGACCAGGAGCTGACTGTGGCTCAGATCATGAACTCCTTATTACCAAATTCAGACTTAAATTGAAGAAAGTAGGGAAAACCGCTAGACCATTCAGGTATGACCTAAATCAAATCCCTTATGATTATACAGTGGAAGTGAGAAATAGATTTAAGGGCCTAGATCTGATAGATAGAGTGCCTGATGAACTATGGAATGAGGTTCGTGACATTGTACAGGAGACAGGGATCAAGACCATCCCCATGGAAAAGAAATGCAAAAAAGCAAAATGGCTGTCTGGGGAGGCCTTACAAATAGCTGTGAAAAGAAGAGAGGCGAAAAGCAAAGGAGAAAAGGAAAGATATAAGCATCTGAATGCAGAGTTCCAAAGAATAGCAAGAAGAGATAAGAAAGCCTTCTTCAGCGATCAATGCAAAGAAATAGAGGAAAAGAACAGAATGGGAAAGACTAGAGATCTCTTCAAGAAAATTAGAGATACCAAGGGAACATTTCATGCAAAGATGGGCTCGATAAAGGACAGAAATGGTATGGACCTAACAGAAGCAGAAGATATTAAGGAGGTGGCAAGAATACACAGAACTGTACAAAAAAGATCTTCATGACCCAGATAATCATGATGGTGTAATCACTCACCCAGAGCCAGACATCCTGGGATGCGAAGTGAAGTGTCCTGAGGAGGCATTACTATGAACAAAGCTAGTGGAGGGGATGGAATTCCAGTTCGATCAAATCCTAAAATCTGATGCTGTGAAAGTGCTGCACTCAATATGCCAGCACATTTGGAAAACTCAGCAGTGGCCACAGAACTGGAAAAGGTCAGTTTTCATTCCAATCCCAAAGAAAAGGTGAAAAGAAAGTGAAGTTGCTCAGTCCTGTCTGACTCTTTACAACGCCATGGACTATAGCTTACCATGGACTTCTCTGTCCATGAGATTTTTCAGGCAAGAATACTGGAGTGGGTTGCCATTTCCTTCTTCAAGAAATCTTACTGACCCAGGAATTGAACCTGGGTCTCCCACATTGTAGGCAGATGCTTTACCATCTGAGCCACCAGGGAAGTCATCCCAAAGAAAGGCAATGCCAAAGAATGCTCAGACTAACACACAATTGCACTCATCTCACTTGCTAGTAAAGTAATGCTCAAAATTTTCCAAGCCAGGCTTCAACAATACATGAACTGTGAACTTCCAGATGTTCAAGCTGGTTTTAGAAAAGGCAGAGGATCTCTGGTTCAGAGATCAAATTGCCAACATCTGCTGGATGATCAAAAAAGCAAGAGAGTTCCAGAAAAACATCTATTTCTGCTTCATTGAATATGCCAAAGCCTTTGACTGTGTGGATCACAGCAAACTGTGGAAAATGATTAAATAGATGTGAATAGCAGACCACCTGACCTTCCTCTTGAGAAATCCGTATGCAGGTCAGGAAGCAACAGTTAGAACTGGACATGGAACAGCAGACTGGTTCCAAATTGGGAAAGGAGTACGTCAAGGCTGTATACTGTCACCCTGCTTATTTAACTTATATGCAGAGAACATCATGAGAAACACTGGGCTGGATGAAGCACAAGCTGGAATCAAGATTACTGGAAGAAATATGAATAACCTCAGATATACAAATGACACCACCCTTATGGCAGAAAGTGAAGGAGAATGAAAGAGCTTCTTGATGAAAGTGAAAAAAGACAGCAAAAAAGTTGACTTAAAGCTCAACATTCAGAAAACTAAGATCATGACATCCAGTCCCATCACTTCATGGCAAATAGATGGGGAAAGAGTGGAAACAGTGACACACTTTATTTTTTTGGTTTCCAAAATCATGGCAGATGGTGATTGCAGCCATGAAATTAAAAGATGCTTGCTCTTTGGGAGAAAAGTTATGACCAACCTAGACAGCATATTAAAAAGTAGAGACATTACTTTGCCAACAAAGGTCCATCTAGTCAGGGCTATGGTTTTTCCAGTAGTCATGTATGGATATGAGAGTTGGACTATAAGAAAATCTGAGTGCCAAAGAATTGATGCTTTTGAACTGTGGTGTTGGAGAGACTCTTGAGAGCCCCTTGGACTGCAAGGAGATCTAGCTAGTCCATCCTAAAGGAGATGAGTCCTGGGTGTTCATTGGAAGGACTGCTGCTAAAGCTGAAACTCCAATACTTTGGCCACCTCATGCGAAGAGTTGACTCATTGGAAAAGACTCTGATGCTGGGAGGGATTGGGGGCTGGAGAAGAAGGGGACGACAGAGGATGAGATGGCTGCATGGCATCACTGACTCAATGGACATGAGTTTGAGTGAACTCTGGGAGTTGGTGATGGACAGGGAGGCCTGGTGTGCTGCGATTCATGGGGTCGCAAAGAGTCAAACCCGACTGAGCAACTGAACTGAACTGAACTGAACTGAACTTGGATGATTGGAAGCTTGATGTAATCCATGGTTAGAAGGTGTGGAGCCTAGAAAGACAGAAGCTGAGAGCCAAATTCCCAGTAACTTGACTACTGTGTACAGTGTTGGGTTAAAGTGAGCCTTAAATGGATGACTTTTCCTCCTCTTCCCTCCATTTTCCTCTCCTCTCTCTCCTATTTGTGTGTGGGGGTGGGGATGGGGGAGCATATGCCTCCACGAACACATGAACTTTAAATAAATGAATAAATGAATATATATACATGTACAGAGCTGGCTTAAAACTAAATATTAAAAAAAACTAAAATCATGGCACCTGGCCCCATTACTGCATGGCAAATAGAAGGGGGAAAGGTGGAAGTAGTGGCAGATTTCCTCTTCTTGGCCTCCAAAATCACTGTGGACAGTGACTGCAGCCGTGAAATCAGAAGTCAATGGCTTCTTCACAGGAAAGCAATGACAAACCTGGACAGTGTATTGAAAAACGGAGACATGACTCTGCCAACAAAGGTCCATACAGTCAAGGTTATGGTCTTCCCAGTGGTTACGTATGGTTGTGAGAGCGGGACCGTAAAGGCAGAAAACCAAAGAATTGATGCCTTCGAGCTGTGATGCTGGAGAAGACTCCTGAAAGTCCCTTCGACATCAAGGAGATCAAACCAGTCAGTCTTAAGGGAGATCAACCCTCAATATTCACTAGAAGGACTGATGCTGAAGCTGAAACTCCAGTATTTTGGTCATCCGATGCAAACAGACCACCCATTGGAAAAATCCCTGATGCTGGAAGGGCAGAACAAGAAGAGGGCGTCAGAGATGGCTGGACGGCATCACTGATGCAATGAACATGAACTTGAGCAAATCCTGGAAGATGGTGAGGGGAAGGGAGACCTGGCATGCTGCAGTCCATGGGGTTGCAAAGAGTCAGACATGACTGGGTGACTGAGCAATAACAACAGTACATGTACAGAGAGAGAGACAGTGCTGATTCTGTTTGTTTTAAAGCTTGCTTCAAAGTATCCTTTTGAAATGCAGTTATAATTCAAAATTTGCTTAACTTTTAAAATGGACTTTTTAAGGAAAATATAGAAAATGTGGAGAGAGTTTGCAATCATGCAAAAGGCACTGGAGTGCAGATTAAGAGATCTGAGTTCCAGTCCCAGCTTTGCAGAATCCATGTGAATAGGAACTTGACTATTTGAACCTCATCTGGAGAATGAAAGTATTAAATGGACTAGAATGATTTTTAAGGCTTCTTCCAACTTGGACATTTGATTATCCTATGAAATCTGGGTTAAGTAGATAGGCAGTCTTCACATAGCACGTTAACATCTGGCAGAAGCACATCTAAAATGTTAAGAGCTGGGAGGGACAAAGTCAGCTTCTGAAATATTGAAATTGCCCTCCTCCCACCCCAGCAAATGAGTACCTTGCTTTGTAATGAGGTGAGAACAAAAAGGATCACATTATAGTGACATGAATAATTTGTTACAGGTGAACATGTTTAAAGGCAGCAAAGTCAATACATATATATTACCAAAAGAGGAGGATCAGCATATGGGCTGGGCTGGCATTCAGTCAATCTTCCAAGTGAGACAGATACATTTAGAGACATCATGCAATTATAATACAGTAATAAATCCAGTGAAAAGCAACCATGCTCACTGGAACAGTTGATGGATATGCTTGTGCATATTTACTTGGATGGATCACTTACCAGCTATATGTACTTCAGTTCAGTTCAGTTCAGTCGCTCAGTCATGTCCAATTTTTTGTGACCCCATGAATCGCAGCACACCAGGCCTCCCTGTCCATCACCAACTCCCGGAGTTCACTCAGACTCGTGTCCATCGAGTCAGTGATGCCATCCAGCCATCTCTGTCATCCCCTTCTTCTCCCGCCCCCAATCCCTCTCAGCATCAGAGTCTTTTCCAATGANTGCATTCATGGAACTCAGAAAGTTTGATGAGACTGGAAAAACAGATGCTGGCTAAGATATTGGAACTTCATCCTACACACAACGGGGAGGCATTTGAAGTGTTCCTCCAGGAAGTGACTTGCTCAGTTTTGTATTTTAGACAGCTTATTTTAGCCACAAGGTGAGAGATGGCAGGGGTAGAGGTGTGAGCAGCTTAGCAGCAAGTGAGACTAATGAGGAAAGCAATGCAATGTTTCAAGGGCTCGAAAGAAAGGACCCCAAACCCAGCAACAGCAGTGAAATGGATGGAAGGTGGTGGACAGGAATGTTTGGTCTCCCAAGGGGAAGAGAAGGGGAGCCTGGGACAATTTCAGATTTCTCTGTTGGTTGGCGAGGCGGACTATGGAGACGTTTACTAGGAATGAGACCAAGGAGAAGGGGCAACTGGCAGGAAAGTTAACTTCCATTTTAGTCAAGCTGAGCTGAAGACATGGGACGTCTGGGTAGACATTTCTGATAAGAAATTGGCTTTACAGACTGGAGATCTGGGATAGGTTGGACAGGTTATGAGTTGCTAGCACACGGTTGGTAGCTGAAGTCATGGATGGGTCTGGATAGACCAGATAGCATTAGAAACAGACCAAAACCAGACTGTTTTAGTATTCCAACATGTCAAAGATGACAAAGGGGCCAAGCTCAAGACGTTTAGAGGACAGGAAACAAGTGTCACAGTGGCCAATGCAGGACATAGTTTCCAGGACAAAAGTCTGGCCTCCAGGGACAAATACTGCAGATACATTAAATAAGAAGCGAATGGTGGTGGGGGGCAGGGAAACAACCCAATGGCTCAGGGAAGTTTGAAAGGCACAGGTGACCTTTGTCAGGGTTGCCTTGGAAGAAGAGTGGGCATGGAGACCGGTTGCAGGAAAGAATGAGTGGTAGATGAAGAAAGGGTTGTAAGAATAATAAAAACAGGCATTTATCTCCCAAAGAGCTTGACAGTGAGGAGGTGGGGACTGGAGGATCCAGACTGGATCAAGGAAGTGTTTTGAAATTTTCAGTTTGTTTTTAAAATGTGCGTATATGTTTTACACGAGGAAGGGCCTGGGAAGATGCTGATAGAAGGAGCCTGAAAGTCCAGGAGAGGGAATACGTGAAAAGCCATCCCGACTCATTGGAAAAGACCCTGATGGTGGGAAAGGCTGAAGGCAAAAAGAAAAGGGAGCACGGAGGATGAGATGGTTAGTTAGTAGCACGGACTTAAGGGACGTGAATTTGAGCAAACTCCAAGAGATGATAGTGGACGACAGAGGAACCTGACGTCCTGCAGTCCATGGGGGTCGCAAGGAGTCAGACACGACTTAGGGACTGAACAATAATAACAAAGCCATTCTCCGGTTGGAAACAGACTGAAACCGTCTCCGATGCCCATGAGAGGATCAGAAACGCTGTTTGGAACGTTGTTTTCAAAGGTTGGGACCAGGCGACACGTCATTTATTGAGCGCTCACTGCGAGCCNTGTTGAGCTTTAAGCCAACTTTTTCACTCTCCTCTTTTACTTTCATCAAGAGGCTTTTTAGTTCCTCTTGGGTAAGTTAATTATGTGTTCAGTGTAGAAAATTTGAAAAATATAGAAAACTATCAAAGAATAAAAAAGACAATGCAAGGAATTCTGAAATATATAGTTTTAGCTTTCCAACCTTTACAGTAAAGCAAAACAGAACAGGTGTTTCTGTATTTGTGATGCTTATCACTTTTACCTAAAATATCATTTAAATACATGTGCTAAAGTCATTTCCTTTAAGAGAACAAGCAGACAGAAATGTTTATTAGTTTATTAATCGATATTATTTTGGAAGTTTCAATGAGTGAAATAAAAAATATTAAATGAAATAATTTGTAAATCTACTGGAATAAAAAATATATAGGTCTAATGATGTAGTTGTATATCTAAAAAAAAGAAAATTGGAATTTAAAGTAATAAAATAAAAAGAATTTGATAGTTCTATCATATATATATACATATTTACAAATCAATAGCTTTTCCCTTACTGTCAATAAACAGACACAGATTGAGAAAAAGCAAACACATATAAGACAGATAATAATAAACAGTTAAGCTAAGAAGAAAAATAGAGGAACTATATTAAAAAAAAGAAACAAAAAAAGTCTATACTAACTTATTGAAGGGGCCAAAGGTAAAGCAATCAACAGACAATGGTCTGGGTTGGAAAATTTTAACATCACAAAATATCAGGTCTGTAGAAAAAATATGCTAGACAGCATATTAAAAAGCAGAGACATTACTTTGCAAACAAAGGTCCATCTAGTCAAGGCTATGGTTTTTCCAGTAGTCATGTATGGATGTGAGAGTTGGAGTATAAAGAAAGCTGAGCGCCAAAGTATTGATGCTTTTGAACTGTGGTGTTGGAGAAGACTCTTTGAGAGTCCCTTGGACAGCAAAGAGATCCAACCAGTCCATCCTAAAGGAGTCAGTCCTGAGTATTCATTGGAAGGACTGATGTTGAAGCTGAAACTCCAATACTTTGGCCTCTTGATGTGAAGAACTGACTCACTGGAAAGACTCTGATCCTGGGAAAGATTGAGGGGAGGAAGAGAAGGGGACGGCAGAAGATGAGATGGTTGGATGGCGTCACTGACTCAATGGACATGGGTTTGAGTGAACTCTGGGAGTTGGTGATGGACAGGGAGGCCTGGCATGCTGCGGTCCATGGGGTTGCAAAGAATTTGACATGACTGAGCAACTGAACTGAACTGTATGTATTTAACTATACAATTTGAGATATACACACACACACACCTATAAAACCATCATCACAATCATATCCTTCAACCTCAAAAGTATCCATTGCCCCTGTGTAACCCCTCACCCTCTCCCCATTTCCAGGCAACTACTGATCTACTTTCTGTCACTATGGATTAGTTTGCTTTTTTTTTTTTTGGAATTTATGGAAACAAAATCTTCTGTTCTCTTTTTTGTTTGGCTTCTTTCACTCAACATAATTATTTTGAGATTCATTCATTAACTGCATGTAGTTCATTCCTCTTTATTTTTGAGTATTTCATTGTATGGATATACCATCATTTGTGTAACTATTCACCTGTTCATAGAAATTTGGGTTACTTCCAGTTTTGAACCTTTATAAGCAATGCTGTTATGAACATTTGTGTATGAGTCTTTGCATGGACAGTCTTTTTTCTTCTTGGAACTTTCAAGACTCTAGAAGAAAACAGGAGAAAAATATTTGTGATCTTGAATTTAAAGTTTTAGGTTTTTTACTAAGGTTTATGTTCTGTTTTGAATATTTTTTTATAATGATGCGAGGTAGGAAGTTCAATATGTGTTGAAGTTCATTTTTTGCATGTGAATATCAAATTGTTTCAATACCATTTGTTGGAAAGACAAGAAAAGTTTGTTCTCCTTTTTCATCTTTGTTGAAAATCAGTAACTATATATGCTTATGTGTGATGTGAAAATCACTCAGTTGTGTCTGACTCTTTGCAATCCCATGGACTATACAGCCCATGGAATTCTCCAGGCTAGAATATAGGAGTGGGTAGATTCCCCTTCTCCAGGGGATCTTCCCAACCCAGGAATCGAACCCAGGTCTCCTGTATCGCAGGTGGATTCTTTAGCAGCTGAGCCATCAGGGAAACCCATATATGCTTATATTTATATATAAATATTTCCAGAATTTCTAATCTATGTCCTTATTGGTTTTGTCTATTTTGATACTAATACCATACTGATCTGATTATTGTACCTTTTAAATAAGTCTTAAAGTCAGATGGTATAAGTCCCCAACTTTGTTCTGTTTCAAAGTTGTCTTCATTAATATAGGTATTTCGTATTTCCGTAACAATTTTTGAATAGCTAGTCATTTTGGGGAAAAAACCACACACACAACACTAAACTAAGCTAAAAACACCTTTCTGGGATTTTGATTCAGGTTGCATAAACTCTACAGATGAATCTGGGAAGAAATGACTTAATAGTACTAAGGCTTCCAATCCCTCAGTTCTAAAGTTCATCAAATCAGATCCTCAGCTCTAAACCTCTGCCCTCGATGCCTGTTGGTGGAGATGGGTGGGGCTCAGAGGTGCTCCTCTAGGCTGCAGGGTGCTCCGGAGGAAACAGACTCCTCTGTCATGGACACTGTGCCACAGGTGTCGCCTGGGCCCAGCACAGGACATCGACAGCCAGCACGAGCTCTCAGACCCGCCCCCCACGTCTAGACTCAACTTGTAGATCTAGGAGAAAGGGGAGAGGCGACCTCTCCTTCCGCGGTCCAAAATAATCACCTTAGTTCTTGGCCAATAAAACACTATCCTTTTTGATTAATGATAGAAACATCTGTCCCCTTCAAAAGAAAACTCCACCCTTACCCATCAGGGTAAGACTTTAATGCTAGACTCCATTAAAACAATAGAATCATCAAACCGTCTACACATTTTCTCAGTTCAGTTTAGCTTAGTCACTCAGCTGTGTCCGACTCTTTGCGACCCCATGGACTGCAGCATGCCAGGGCTCCCTGCCCATTGCCAACTCCTAGAGTTTACTCAGACTCATGTGCACTGAGTCGGTGATGCCATCGAACCATCTCATCCTCTGTCGTCCCCTTCTTCTCCCTCCTTCAATCTTTCCCAGCATCAGGGTCTCTTCCAAAGAGTCAGTTCTTCGAATCAGGTGGGCAAAGTATTGGAGTTTCAGCTTCAGCATCACTCCTTCCAATGAATATTCAGGACTGGTCTCCTTTAGGATGGACTGGTTTGATCTCTTTGCTGTCCAAGGGACTCTCAAGAGTCTTCTCCAACACCACAGTTCAAAAGCATCAATTCTTCGGTGCTCAGTTTTCTTTATAGTCCAACTCTCACATCCATACATGACTAGTGGAAAAACAATAACTTTGACTAGATGGATCTTTGTTGGCAAAGTAATGTCTCTGCTTTTTAATATGCTGTCTAGGTTGGTCACTGGAGAAGGTGATGGCACCCCACTCCAGTACTCTTGCCTGGAAAATCCCATGGATGGAGGAGCCTGGTGGGCTCCAGTCCATAGGGTCGCGAAGATTTGGACACGACTGAGCAACTGCACTTTCACTTTTCACTTTCATGCATTGGAGAAGGAAATGGCAGCCCACTCCAGTGTTCTTGCCTGGAGAATCCCAGGGACGGGGGAGCCTGGTGGGCTGCCNCTTTTTTTTTTTTTTTTGGACTTGATTTTAGAGCGTAGAGGGTGGGTAGGGAGGAGGAAAGGAGAAATCCAAAACGTCGGCGGGCTGGGCTCGGAGGAGACCCGCGTTCCCCCCCGCCCGAGACCGCGCCCTGGCCCATCACCTGGGCGCGCTGGTTCCCGGGGACCCGCGCTGGCCGGGCGCATCGCGGCTTGAAGCCCGGAACCACGCCTCCGACTCGGGCTCGCCGCTAAACCCGGACTTTTCTAGAGGGTCAAGGGGGCTTGCCAGGGGGAAAGCGGGAAGCTGACCTTGATTTAGCGTAGGTTTTTCGCCGCCCATAAAACGCGGAGGTTGGGTGATTTTAGGGACCCGATAGCCTGTACATGTGCCTGGTATGTGCGACGGTAACGAGCTGGAGCCCGGGGGAGAAGGGGGCACTTCGCATCCGTTCTCTCAAACTCTTTCAACTTCTTTCTTGCAACTCAGAGAGTCAGAACCACCTCACACCACCCTCCAGTGTTTCTCCCTCGAAATCCCCGTCTCACTCAGAGCTCTGTAGTCCTGTGTGGGCTGCCTTTTTCCCCTGGCATCGAATTTTGGCTCTCTGCGCCCTGCCTCAATGTTTGGTACTCCGTCCTGGTTGATATTCTTGAGCCTCTTTGAAAAGCCTCACCGGTGTTGTGTTCACCGTGTTCCCAGGGACTCCCGCATTATCTGCTCAGGCTGGCCCCCTGCCTGCTGAGAGCTTCTAGGTCAGGTGCCAGGTGTGTACCCTACCCGCTCCTTTGCCCAAGTTTCTCTGCCTCGTTTCCCGACCTTTCAGGAGTGTCCTCCAACCCTGATCAGTCTGTATTTGCAGCTGTCTTTGCTTTCATAAAGTTGAACATGTTATTAGCTTGCCCGTCTGCTCATATTTCGTCTGTTGTATGTATTACTGAGGATTAAAATATCCTTGAAATTCAAAATACAGTTCGGTTTTGGAGTTTAAGTCAAAGATCCCTGAAAACTAAATTTAGTGACCTGTTTTTGTAACTTCTTTACTTTTAAACTTTCCTACCTGGGAAGTCCTTTATGAACTTGCAGACCTAAAGTCAACACCAATCACAATGAAAAATGCCTGGTTGTATGTATTTATTTTACTGTAGGATGCTGATGCCACAGCTGCTTTGGCAGCAAAGCTTTTATTTTTGCTTTACTTCAAGTGACAAAAATGAAAATGTTCATTTATTAGCCTTTAAAACTAGAGCCCAAACAGAAATACAGGAGTGAATTGTGACACTTTGTCCAGTCTGCAGAACTCTCCTTTAAAAAATGAGGTTTATTTTCTTTAAATGCTGCAGGCCTTTTTATTTACTCAACAGGTCTTTTATCCAGCACCTACTATGTTCCAGGACTGTTGAATGTAGCAGTTGACTGCACAGACACAAATCCTTAAATCATCACAGAGCCTTCATTCTTAAGTAGACAGAATATCTTGTTTCATACATTTTACTATTTTAGAGTAAAAAAAAAAAGAGTTCAAAGAAGAAAATCATCAGAAATCTCATGTATGTGGCATAAAACAATCCATTGGATAAAGTGATATTATTTGAAACCCCGTGGCTGTCCATGTCTGACATGAAGTCTAAGAACTAATAAAGGGGACTCTCACTTAATTTCTTAAAAAAGATAAGTTATCCAAATTACTGAAAAGCGGTGTGGACAAGAAAAATGACAGGGTAAAGTAGGGGAAATAATGCATGTAAATGTCAGTTATTTCAGACGTGGGGCACTAACTGGGGAAATATCAGCTTAATCTATGTTGAAGGACAGATTTCCCTACAAAAACTTTTCTCGGATCAGTGATCCCTTATGAATCTAATCAAAGCTATGGACTGTCTTCCTCCCCAAGATGTAGCCATGCAACATACACATAAAAATTTAATAAAATTTCAAGGGAATCAGAGTTCCTATAGCCCATTCTGTTGACCCTCAAAGACCTTGGGTTAAAAGATCTGCTTTGACCTGGATTCCACTTTGCTGTCATTTAAAATCTCATTTTTTCTGAATTCTGATACAGGCTACTTTAGTACTTCTTTACTATAAAAATATACTCAGTTACATTTATGAAAAGGAATATTGAGGAACGAATAGGCAATATTCGAGCACACAGATCCTGTTGCATTGTTTCTTACTGTAAATAACAGCATATATGTAAGGATATACATTCTCTGGTCTTTTTTACCAAGTCCTAAAACGTGATACGATTCTACATGGAATCATTCAGACAGAAGAGTTAACATAATGTCGGAAACCGATGCTGAGTAATAGTAAAGAGAATAGCCCGTCTAGCTTGAAATGTCCTCATGCCTGGAGCAGCAAGGCAGCTGCTGGCTATCAGGATGGTCTTTGTACTTGGAGATGAAATGAAGTTATTTAATTAAGGGAGGGAATTTAAATAAACTGTTAACCTTATCATTACCCCATCGAGGGCACTGGGCCTGCAAGAAGATGAATGTTAGCATTCAGGTGTCTGTGTATTTCCTTTAATGCTGGCTTTAGAATGTAATCAAATCGGTGGACACAGAGGCATTACCTAAATTTCCAATTAATTAAAAAATATTTCGGTGGTGGGAATAGGTGGGTTCAGGAAGATATTTAGCCAAGTAGTCCTTGTAGATAGTAGCCTGTGGGAAAGTAAATAGAATTCTTGCCAGAACTTTGCAGAGTATGAGGGTATTTACAGAGTAGTTCTTGAACAGTACTGGGATGCTAGAGTACCCTTTACTTATTAAAATTTATTTTTATTTCTGAATGATTGTTACCTGGTTGGCTCTGATGAAGCTATTCAGAACCACTGAAAAATTAGGGAGAGAAGAGTTTCAAAGGAAAAATGGCCAACACATAAATGAGAGTTTATATTTATGTATGAAGTCTAGATGACCAAAGGTGTGTGCTTTAGGTGCAGGGATGGGCATACGTACATAGAGTTGATATCATGATTACTGTCATTTCAAAATCCTCTTTGTTGAGATAACAAGGGAATTTTAATGAAGCTTTCAGTGTTACATTCTAAACATGAAATCAGTTCAGTTCAGTCGCTAAGTCGTGCCTGACTCTTTGTGACCCCATGAACCGCAGCATGCCAGACCTCCCTGTCCATCACCAATTCCCAGAGTCCACCCAAACCTATGTCCATTGAGTCGATGATGCCATCCAACCATCTCATCCTGTGTCGTCCCCTTCTCTTTCTGCCCTCAATCTTTCCCAGCATCAGGGTCTTTTCCAATGAGTCAGCTCTTCGCATCAGGTGGCCAAAGTATTGGAATTTCAGCTTCATCATCAGTCGTTCCAATGAATATTTAGGACTGATCTCCTTTGGGATGGACTGGCTGGATTTCCTTGCAGTCCAAGGGACTCTTGAGAGTCTTTTCTAGCACCACAGTTCAAAAGCATCAATTCTTCAGCTCTCAGCTTTCTTTATAGTCGAACTCTTACATCCATACATGACCACTGGAGAAACCATAGGAATAGGTAGTGTATTATGGAAGGTGTTTTAAAGTTTGCATGAAAGCAGGTCTGTACCTGTTCAACCTGCAGTGTTCTTTGCATGGCTCCCATTGATTAGGAACGTGAGTCTTAGAACATGTTTTTAAAGTGCCTATGTACTTAGGCTCTTCAGAATCTAATATAGACTTCATGTTTAGGACATAATATTTAACGTAAAACCATACAACATATGGGATTTAATCAATAAAAGCTACAAATGGATATTAAACCTCTTTTGTTATAAGCATGATCAGTAAGAATATAATTCAAAATACCTCTATAGGTAATATTTATAAGGTTGGTATAGAATGAGAACTGGCTGAAACTTATCTTTAGTATAATAGTTTTTTTTTTTTTTAATGGGGTGGAAAGCCCTCTTAAGTAGACACCTAAAGGTAATTTAGTGGTAGCTTCTATTTCCACTTCTTTCTGAATGCAGTGTCTATGTGGCTTATGTCCAAGCTTATAATAGTTTGTTTGTGATACATTATGTTCAAAACAAATATTTCAAAGTAATAAGATAAATATGTAAGATGCATCTAATAAATAAATTGTTTGAATATCTGAAAATACCAAGTAAGGAGAACAGTTCAAGGAAATCTTACAAATTAAAGAAATAATGTAATATGCCACATATTTGAAATTTTAGTTGCTATTTTAAGCTACATTAAAATGGTTGTACATATTGAGCTCTTGACATTGCTATTATATTTTTAGGGGAAGTGAAGTGCATTGCAGGTATACAGTATACAGATTGAATATCCCTTCTGGCAATTTCTAATTTACAGATAAGACCTGAGAAGATACCAGTGGGTCAGCTACTTTAAGTTAGGGATTATAGTTCCTCAAAAGAGAGGACTAGAGAAAAGAGCATCTTTCATGAGCTACCTTTTGTGGGAAATGATGTGACATTCCTTCACTTGCTTATACAGTATTTCACTCTTAAGTATGTGCTAGAGAAAATGCAGACCAGGGATCATTTAGTTAACATTGGCGGGTGAAGACTGGCTATACTTTCAGAGTCAGAACCAAATTTTAGAACTTGTTACAAGAGTCTTTGAAGAGCAGGGGTAACTGTGAGGTTAATTTTTCATGAAGTAATACCTTTACATTGAGGTATTAATAGCCCAGCTTTTGCACATGAAGCTATATATGTATATATTTACTTTTTAATTTAATATTGTAAGTGATCAATGTTTGAATGAGAGAAGTGTATTCAGTCCTCTTAAGATCACAGAATAGGCATGGGCATAAAACAGTGGACCTTGCCCTTCTGTTTCACTGTCTGCCTGGACTTTGGAAAACATTACTTATATAAAACTTTAAACCTAAATGTGAATAGAAACATGATAATGGACAAACAAACTTTTGTTGTGTGATGTGGTTATGTGAATAAGAATATTAGAATAAGACACATGATTTTGACTTCCGTCCTGCTTGTGACTTTGGGCCTCAGGTTCTTTACATTAAAAGAGGTCTGAACTAGGTTTATTCTTTCAAAAGGCCATTGACTTAGGTGCTCTTTGGATTTGTGAGACCACTGGATTTGTCAGTGACCACCAAACAGTTGGGTTAGAATAAAGGCCATTGTTTTGATTGTTTTTTTTTTTGCTTTTAAAATAATTCCCTTCTCGGAGATATGTTCTCTGTAGATACAGACTTGCATTTTTATGGAGCCTTAAGTGTTCTTAAAAGTTTATTCTGCCCAACTACTTTCCCTTCCTAAAGAAGACAACAGAGCCTTTATCATTAATATCTGGCCACAATCTCCTGTCTTTGCACATTTGAACTAACTGTGACATTTTACATTTCAATCAATTTAATCTATCTAGTGGCTGCACAGTGGTACAGGGATTGTAGATTGTTTCTGAAAATCTCTTAGAACTGTTAGTTCTTCCACAGCATCAAATTCTTGACTGTAAGATTTAAACTAAAAAAAAAAAAAAAACCCAAAGCAAAACACCCCCTCCCTTAGTCTGGAGGACCCTTAAAGGTCATGTCAACTGGAAAAAAATTAGAATGAGTTTGAAGGGCGCGAACACGCTGAAGAGACGGGATGCTTTCCTGAAGTGTGAAGAGACTCCATGGTGTGGCAGGGACTTTTTGCCCTACTTAAACACACAGCTTAACAGCAGCNTCAACTGGAAAAAAATTAGAATGAGTTTGAAGGGCGCGAACACGCTGAAGAGACGGGATGCTTTCCTGAAGTGTGAAGAGACTCCATGGTGTGGCAGGGACTTTTTGCCCTACTTAAACACACAGCTTAACAGCAGCCTGGAATTCTCTGTGGATGACAAGAGGAACCTGTCACTTGAGTCTCTTCTCCCCGAAGCCCTCCCACAGCAGGCGTGCACATGGCAAGGCGAGGCTGCTGTTTCCCAAGCGTCCGCTCCACCAGCTCGCAGGGGACGAGCTGTGAGCGGTGGCTGCCGCCTGTTGATCCCATTTCCTCCCGCTCTAGTCCGGGTTAGGGAGTGGCTCTCTCCCAGGACCTCCAGTGTTTTCGTGCTCGGGCTCCGGCGTTCGCACGGCTCCGGCGCTTTGTTTTCTTCTAGGCAGTCCCCCCGCCCCCGGTTCGCGCTTGAGCTCAGACCTTTCTCTTGCCCGCCGTCGTCTCGGGCTGCGTGTAACTTGCTGGTTTCTGCGCGCTCTCCACGCCCTTGCCAGTTTCCTGTTAGCCCAAGGGATCGCTCTTTCCGAACGAAAAAGTTCTCCGAGCCGAGTGGAGCCTCCCGGAAAATGCTCTTCTCTTCCGTGTGCGCCGGATGGGGGTGGGGGTGGGCCAGAAACTGAAGGCCACGGTCAGGAGAGCCGACGGGACCTGGACCTCCGGGCGGAGGCGGGAAGAGGTACGCTTCATCACAGAGGGGCTGGGGGATCNTTTCTGCCATAAGGGTGGTGTCATCTGCATATCTGAAGTTACTGATATTTCTCCCAGCAATCTTGATTCCAGCTTGTGCTTTATCCAGCCCAGCGTTTCTCATGATGTACTCTGTGTATAAGTTAAATAAGCAGGGTGACAATAAACAGCCTTGACGTACTCCTTTCCTTGTTTGGGACCAGTCTGTTGTTCCATGTCCAGTTCTAACTGTTGCTTCCTGACCTGCATACAGATTTTTCAAGAGGCAGGTCAGGTGGTCTGGTATTCCCGTCTCTTTCAGAATTTTCCACAGTTTGTTGTGGTCCACACAGTCAAAGTCTGTGGCATAATCAATAAAGCAAAAGTAGATGTTTTTCTGGAATGCTCTTGCTTTTTCCATGATCCAGCAGATGTTGGCCATTTGATCTCTGGTCCCTCTGCCTTTTCTAAATCCAGCTTGAACATCTGGAAGTTCACAGTTCACATACTGTTGAAGCCTGGCTTGGAGAATTTTGAGCATTACTTTGCTACTGTGTGAGATGAGTGCAATTGTACAGTAGTTTGAGCATTCTTTGGCATTGCCTTTCTTTGGGATTGGAATGAAAACTGACCTTTTCCAGTCCTGTGGGCACATTTTCTCATATTTAGCTAATTCAGTGTCGTTCATAGTCCCTTTGTTATTCTAGCATATATGCCTATCTGTTGTTTCTGATAGATTAGTACAATTTATAGGTATTACTTGATTTTTTGAAAATACTAATTTAAAATATGTAATTATTTGTTGGAAGAGGTCTCCTCCCTCCACCCAAAATCAGTGGCTCAACTAGAGCTTGTTTTTGCCTCCTGTAACATTTCAGGGGTAGACATGGGGTTCATGGAGATATGCAGGGACCAGAGTCCCTTTCATCTTGTTTCTTCTTTCATTTTTCCTGGAGCATTATCCTCATGTAGATGGCGAATTTGGCTTGACTGCGACCATGTCTACATCTCAGCCTGCAGGAATGTGAAAGAATCAGGATGAAAGGTCTAAAGATGCGACAAAGAAATTGCAAACACAATCTCCACTCTGGTCAGTGAGTCACAAGATGACACCCAGTTATCAGAAAGGCTGGGGCTTCAATCTTTGGCTAAGTAATCCGACACAAGCTGAAACTTATAAGAATGGAGAATATCTCAGAAAAATCAGCAGAGAATTAGCATTCTCTGTGGTTGTTGTTCAGTTGCTCAGTCATGTCTGACTCTGTGACCCCATGGACTGCAGCATGCCAGGCTTCCCTGTTTCTCACAATCTCTGAAAGTTTGTCCAAGTTCATGTCCATTGAATCGGTCATGCCATTCAACCATCTCATCCTCTGTCACCCTCTTCTCCTTCTGCTCTCAATCGTTTCCCAGCACCCAAAGAGTTGGCTCTTTGCATCAGGGAGCCGAAGTACTGGAGCTTCAGCTTCAGCATCAGCCCTTCCAATAAATGTTCAGGGTTTATTTCTTTAGGATTGACTGGTTTGATCTCTTTGCTGTCCAAGGGACTCTCAAGAGTCTTCTCCCGCACCACAGTTTGAAAGGATCAATTCTTCAGTGCTCAGCCTTCTTACAGTCTAATTCTCATATCCATAATGACTACTGGAAAGACCATAGCTTTGACTAGATGGACCTTTGTCAGCAAAGGGATGTCTCTGCCTTTTTATACACTGTCTAGGTTTGGCAGTGGAAGAAGGATTGGCAAACCACTCCAGTATTCTTGCCATGAGAACCCCATGAACAGTATAAAAACAGCAGTCTCTGTCACAAATATAATATTCCAAGATCTAAATTTCTGATACTTTAATACAATATAGAATTGCATTATTTTTCTAGGTAATCAAGTAAGTTAATTTGAGGAAGGAATCAAAGAAAATTATTTCTTTTTGTTAATGATCATATATTCAAGCACTGACTTCAATTAGTTTGTGAGTACAATTTCTATTTACTTCTTCCCAACTATTTTAGTGAATTACCAGGTGCTTTTTATTTCTCGATTCAGTCTTAATACCAAAAAGGGAAGGATTTGTGATAGAATATTACATAATAATCTTTTAATGTTATGAAGATGAGAGTGCCTTCCTTATAAGTATTTTGTTACATAAAAATTAGGTTTCTTTCACCTCTTAAGTGCCTGTTCTCCTCTCTTCTTTGCTTATATCAAGAAAAGCAGTGCAATAAAAACAGAGTCTTATCTCATCTAATTCATCAGTTGGAAAATCAAATCACCAAGAATGTGGCATGAGTAAGGGGTGATCTGTGAATGCAGAACTATGGCCATGCAGTCGTCACAACCCAGGTTTCCTCCTACTTTTATAGTAGGTTTTTTTTACAGCTACATTTGCTTTCCTCTCAAAACTTAGTCATCATCAAGAAAATTTATTAGAAATCAAATGATTGAAGGATAAATTTCTGAGGCCTAAAATCTCCCAGACTTTGTAAAATCAGTGTTTGCGAAACACCAGATTTTCTATGAAGATCTGCTACCTTCCATATAAGTAAAAAAAAAAAAAAGGCATTTGGGGGTGGTGGGGTGAGTAAGTCATATCCTGTCATTCCTCAGTTTTAAACCTGAAATGACTCTTTAAAAAAAAATGAGAATAAAAACCAAACTCTTTAAAAATGGCCTAACGTACCATCTCCATCCCCTCTTGACCCTCCCATCCTACAACTTTCCCCTTTCCCTCAGCTCCAGCCTTGCTGATTTGGCAGTGTAGTGTCACACTGCCTCCTCTGTGGCCAAAGCCATAAATGATGTAGAACACTCGGAACAGGATGCTGAGATAGTCAGAAGTGATTCTACCTACGACTGAAAGTGCTGGGTCACATGGTAACACTATGTTTAACATTTTTCTCTGTCTCTTCTTGAATCAGCTTTGGTGGGTTACATTCTCAACGGGTTTCAGTTGTAATTTTTTTTTGTGGGGGTGACATTGCATATTTTATTTAAAAAATAAAATTTCATAAAGAATGACAACATTGCATATATGCTAAGAGCATAGCCTTTGAAGTCAGACTGTCTGGGTTTTTTTTGTTTGTTTGTTTTGTTTATACATATATTGTTTACCTGATTAGAGAATTAAAATTCCAAGAGAAATGAAAACATATATCCAAACAAAAACTTCTACATAAATGTTCACGGCAGAATTATTCATAATAGTTGGAGACGCAGGCAGGAACAGGAGTCTGATCCCTGGGTCGAGAAAATCCCTTGGAGAAGGAAATGGCAAACTGCTCCAGTATTATCTGGGAAATCTCATGGACAGAGGAGCCTGGCGGGCTCCAGTCCATGGAGTCACAAAAGAGTAGGACACCAGCTAGTGACTAAATAATGACAAAAACAAAACTGAAATGTACATCAATTGATGGGAGGATAAATAAAATCTGCTGTATCTACACAATGGACTATTATTTGGCCATAAAAAGTACTGAAATATACCTCAACATGAATGAACTTATAAAACAATTGTCACAAAGGACTACATATTATACAACTCCATTTATATGAAAGGTCCAGAAGAGGCAAATCTATCAATATAAATTATGGGTAATAGTCAATTATAACTCAATAAAGCTGTTATTTTTAAAAAATAATTCCAGAAACACCTTGATGCTGGGGCTTGATGAACACCTGAACTTTACTGTGACTGTTATTGTTTGTTAGCCCACCATGTACCCTTTCCCCAGCCCTACTTAACATGGCCTAATTTACTGTGCTTCCACGTATTTAACAAAGTCCAGATCTTGACCATTTCAGCTTTTTTAACTACAAAGCTTCTTCAAATTGTAGCTTTGGAATTAGATATCTCCAAATTTCTTACGTGACATAAATGCTTTTGTTCAGTTCAGTTCAGTCGCTCAGTCGTGTCTGACTCTTTGCGACCCCATGAATCCCAGCACACCAGGCTTCCCTGTCCATCACCAACTCCCGGAGTTCATTCAAACTCACGTCCATCGAGTCGGTGATGCCATCCAGCCATCTCATCCTCTGTCATCCCCTTCTCCTCCTGCCCCCAATCCCTCCCAGCATTAAAGTCTTTTCCAGTGAGTCAACTCTTCACATGAGGTGGCCAAAGTACTGGAGTTTCAGCTTCAGCATCATTCCTTCCAAAGAAATCCCAGGGCTGATCTCCTTCAGAATGGATTGGTTGGATCTCCTTGCAGTCCAAGTGACTCTCAAGAGCCTTCTCCAACACCACAGTTCAAAGGCATCAATTCTTCAGCACTCAGCTTTCTTCACAGGCCAACTCTCACATCCATACATGATCACTGGAAAAACCATAGCCTTGACTAGATGGACCTTTGTTGGCAAAGTAATGTCTCTGCTTTTGAATATGCTATCTAGGTTGGTCATAACTTTCCTTCCAAGGACTTAAGAGTATAATTCTCACTTTCCAAAGACCACTTATCAGAACTCTGAGTGTTGTCAGGAAATTTTTTCTTTCTATATAGTCTTTTGCAGAGTTGACTCTCTTCCTTTTTTTCCCTTTAGTTAGAACAGAAAGACCTTAAGAACACAGAACACCAGCACACAGATGTTCCCTGTGACTTCACCTTTCAACTAGGATATGGTTACCAGGGTGGCCAAGTTAATTACACGTGGAACATCAGAGCTGATCTCAGGTAGAAACAGCTCAAGTGAAACCCAAGAGGGCTGGGAATCCAGGCTGACCCTCAGGTCTAGTGAAGGTCAGTGTCTCAACCACAGGAATAAGGTAAGAAGTTAACTACTTAAGTCAGGGGCACTAGGGGCCATGAGAAGGGAAGGGGGACCGAAACCAGATGTCTGTATCATAGGGAAAAAGAGATTTGTGATCAGGAACTCTAGTCACTGGTGGACTTGTGTGGTTAATTACTATTTTTGTCATTTGAAAGTTTGAATATAAAGCAGTAGTGTGGAAAATGCAGAACCAGTTAATAGAGAATAATACCACAGAATAATATCAAAAAGAAAAGAGTATGTGGTGAAAAGAACTTTGGGATTAGAATCAGAAGGCATGACTTGCAACTGACTCTAAGATTAGTAAGTCATTTCCATTTTCCGAGCCTCAGTTTATTAATCAACAAAATGATTGTGTTGAATTCAGTCCTCACCGAATATTGGGTTGAATATCAATCTCTCTCAAATCCTTCCCAGTTTTAAATAGTTAGGAATTCACAACTGTCTTAGAACTGAAACCACAAATTGTTTCTGGTGCCCTGAGCCAGGGTAGAGATCAAATGTACAAATCCAAATTTTGTGGTTTTACAGGAGCTGTAAACTAACCAAGTCATCACTCTGTTCCCAATTCCAAGTGATTTTCTCCTACATTGTGACATGGCTGTGATATGAAAATTTTTATTTTTTTAAAATTGACTTTTCAAGTTGCACTGCTTCAACTTAGGTAGCGCTTCCTAAACTCCATCAGATATTTCTATCATATTGAGAATATAAGAAACCTAATGTAAAACAATTTTCATTGTAGATTTTTCAAACCTGACCAGTGTTGAACTGGATGTAGGCAGATTCAACCAGGTTAACCACACGTTAACATCTTAACAAAAGTAAAATGGGGAAAGGAACCATTAGTCTTCACTAGGCTGGAACAGCATAAAATGCCTGCGAAACTCATGGAGCATTTCAGCAGAAGCATCACGCTCATGCAAGTTTTCACCTAAGCATATTATCAGTAAAAGGAATTTGTCAAGTCGCTTTCACTTTCTTGTTGCACAGAAGAAAGTCTATTTTGAGAACAAAACGCTGGTCTGGTGGTCCTTTTCTAAGTTTGAGCAAAGTGGTAGCTGCACCAAGTCTTGGATGGCTGAAGGCCTATTTAGCCGTGGGGGATTGTGAGAAAGCAGCCAGATGGTACCGATTTTTAAGGTTACAGAGAGAGGTCAAGCTCCACGTCTCACACAGGTTGCTTTTCTCAGCTCTCTCTCATAACACGGAGTGCTTATACATGGAGCGATCCCTGTTTTGGGGTGGAATCAGTCATTCTACTTTACAGACAACGAATACGTAGACATTCGTTGAAGGAATGCACAGAAATCTCGCAATCCTAGCTTTGGTGAAGACCCCTCTGCCATACTTTTAGCTGGGACGTCCTTTCCTCCGTTTTTGCGCCGCGTTGACGCCGTCTCGGGCGTTGCTTCCTCTGTAGCGCCTGGCGGAGTGAGTCGTCTCTGTACGCGTGCCAGATTCGCCTCTAGACTGCAATCTCTTCGAGATCCCGAAGCGTGTACCTTCCCATGTCGGCAGTGCAGAACCCAAAACATCCTAGTAAATATTATTATTATAAACATCATTGTTACTAGTAAATATTATTATGACTCAAGTAATACGTATTGAATGAACAGCTGAACCTGCAACCTGTTGAATGAATGAATGTACCCTCAATACAAACGCCCTCCTTCCTACGGGAATCCACGGTAAAACTGTGGCTCTAATTTAGCCACAGCGTTAATATCTTTGACCTGCTGGAGGGAAACGAACCAACAAACAAAACAGGAAGCGGAGAAAAGAGCAAAAAGAGGAGGACGCGCAGCCAGCGCGCGCGCCGCGCCCGGCGGCGGGAGCCGCCTCCGCCCCGCCCCGCCGGCGTCTGTGCGCGCGCGCCGCCGGGAGCGCGGCCGCCGGTCTCAGCCCGGCGCCGGGGGCGCGCCGCCGGGAGAGGCTTTGACGTGGCAGTTCCCAGCCCGGCTGCAACTCGGCGAGCGAGACCAGCCTGCGGGGACGCCGGCGCGAGGCGCGGCGCGGCGCGGCGGGAGCAGCGGCCGCCGCGGGAGCGGGGTCACCCGGGCAGCCGGCAGTGCGGCCAGAGCGCGGGCTCTCGCAGGCCCGGCGGCGCGCGGGCGCCGAGCAGGTAACGCCGCGCCCAGCCTGGCTGCGCTGCAGCGGGACCCTTCCCCAGACTCGGTGTGGCGGGGTGCGGGGCCAGGCTGCGGGTGCGGCGGGGCGGTGGCGAGAGACGGGCTGCTCCCTGTGGCGGGGCGGCGGAGGAGACCTCCTGCTTTGCTGCTTCAGCCCTTTCGGGCAGTTTAATCCTGGGGGGTGGGCGTGGGCGTTTTTTACCCGCCCCCGCGCCCCTATCTTTGTGTCTGGGGATGCTGAAGCTCCCAGGTTAGGGTCCTCAGTAGCCACGGTATTCCAGCGTTGCTGCCCGCGGTGTTCTTATCTCCGTATCAACTTAATTTCCCCTTCCTTGGAGGGAGGGAATGCTGGAAATAACTCATTTTGTGATAATGGCAAATGTATCCTCAAGCTTCGGGACAGCCTGACAGTGAAACTGATTTGTCCGAATCCCAGCTGGGTCCAGGGGAAGCCGTGCATCTGGGAGAACGGTCGAGTGACAGCGGGCTGGGGGTTGTCCTGGGCTTGGAATCCCAGATTTTGAGGCTCGGCCTGCTCGCGCCGGGTGGCTTTCTGCCATGTTGCCGCTTGAGGCTGAGTCAGGTTTCTGTAACTTGGTGCTCCAGTGTGAGGAAGTTTGACGTGGCAGACTGGGCTGAGTGAGGAAGCAAATTCCTGGCAGGACCAGTGAAGAGGCACCCGACTGCTTCCTGCTCTTTGGAGTGAACATCCCTGCCTTTCCTTTCTGTCACTCAGCAACAGGCCGCTGCGTAGGTGTGTTCCTGCTGACTTCCTAGACGCGCTTGGTTGGAGGAGCTTGACCCAAGCTCCGGCTGCCACGTCTCTCTCCGCTAAGTGGGAGGAGGGGAGATGTGCTGTCAGTAGCACAGTGGACCCAAGGGCCTATCACTCCTCTTTCTAGCTCTCCCTTCCAGGGAGAATAAAGTGGTCGTACAGTATTTTTACTTCAGTTGCTTTCATTTTGGAATCGTATAGTTTAACATGAAATTGAAACCAAATGAATGCACTTTCCTGAATATGTTTCAAACCTTAGCCGGTTTCACTGACCTTATAGTTTAAAAGATAACATCGTAAAATAGCAAAAGGAAGACTATTCCAAGGCTGGGTGAAGAAAGTGGAAGGAAATTGTAGAACCGTTGTTTTTTTATCTGGAAAGGCTTTAGAAGCTACATTTTGTAAGAAAAAACTGATACTCGGAGAGGTTCTTCAGCTTATTCTGTGTCACACAGCTAAGGATGAGCAGATGTGTAGAGTAAACCCACTTCTCTTGCTGGGATTCAGAGCTTTTTCTGTTATAATTTTTCTTTTTAAGACTAGTTCTGTGAAATGTCTCTTTTATGAAACCTGGAGAAAATATCAGCTTCAAAAACATGTTGATGTTTTGGTTCTGAGCAGCAGCAGTAGCAGAATCAAGATGGGTCTGTTGTATTTGTGAGCTGTGTGTGTGTGCTTAAACACGTGCAACTGGACTTTTCCCCTTCATTCTTTACATATATGTGCATGTATTCTTAGAGGTGTAGTATTTATATCAGGAAGAAAGTCTGTCATCTTTGCCTGAGAAACCACTGACAACTCTCAAACAGTTGTAGGCTGCCACTTGACTTTGTCAATATATGACTCATAAAATCAGTCCATTATCTTATTTTCTACTGTATCTGTTGGACACTAAAATGCCACAAGTCAGAACATCCAGTTGCAGGCTCCTGGCAAGTCTGCTGCTCAGTCAGTGACAGTGACATGCTCTATGCTGAAACAGGGCCCTGGAAACAAAAGGCACCAAGATAGTAGATACATTTATGAGAGACTCTCTGTGACACAGTTTAGGCTTACAATGAGAAAGGGATTGGCAGCTGTTATTCAGGATGTAATGCCTGTGCATTTGCCTAGGCCTATGGAAGTGAGTTACTGAGTTCCATAGAGCTGTGGTTAGAGCCTTTTTAGGGGAAAGTGATATTGTTTGACATGAAGCTGTCTCGTGCACTTGATAACTGTACCTTTCTTCAGACTATCATAAACATTTATTAACAGTGTTTATATTTTTAATAACATTAAGTGACTCAAACTCTCATGTTGATGTTTTTTATTTTTCCTTCTGTTACAGGGTTCTTTTATAGAACTATTCCTTGGAATGATATTTTCATAATGAGCCAGCAAGGTTATGTGGCTACACCTCCCTATTCTCAGTCCCAGCCTGGAATTGGCCTTTCTCCACCGCATTATGGACACTATGGGGACCCGTCTCATGGAGGTTCTCCACCAGGTAAGGTGCATTATCTTGACGCGTGTGTAATGACTGAATCTCAAGCTCGGAGACATAAGATATTCTGAAAGAGCAGCTTGAAAGGGTTGAATGGTAGTTATAGACTATGCAGTGGTATGAGCTTATAGGATTATTTGGAAAAGCCTACCTTATCACTTTGGTTTTTGCATAGGGAGTTTATTTTTTAAATATAGATGAAAACCAAGACACTTCCTGAGTGTCTTGTTTTTACTGTTAGACTTGCTCTTGGTATTAACTGGTAGTGTGAGGTTATTACGAACACTAAAACCCCCACAAATTATATATACGTATACACATGCTGCTGCTGCTAAGTTGCTTCAGTTGTGTCCGACTCTGTGCGACCCCACAGACGGCAGCCCATCGGGCTCTGCCATCCCTGGGATTCTCCAGGCAAGAACACTGGAGGGGGTTGCCATTTCCTTCTCCAATGCATGAAAGTGAAAAGTGAAAGGGAAGTCGCTCAGTCGTATCTGACTCAGCGACCCCATGGACNAATGAGGCTGGAGCAGGAAGGAGCTGCTCATCCTTCCAGATCTCTACTCACCAGATAAAGCCTCAGCTGGTGGATATGCTCTTGGCCCAGCTCTGGTCCAAACCCTGACTTTGGTTGGATTCTCCTCCAGGGTGCAGCATACCTCCCTGACTCAGGTCCTCCCAGTTCATAGTGGTAGACAGCTAAGAAGCTCCATTATCTCAGTTTTCTGGGGGCGGTGCCACTATATGTCTATTGCAGGCGTGGTTGTTAAAGGCACCCCCTGGATGACCCTCCATGTGGACAACCTGAGGGATGCCGGGCTGGAGGAGCTGATGGCTCTCTCCCTTTCCTGCTGGGGCTATGTCAGGTGGTCTTTGTGCTCACTTATCACTCATCTGGGAAGTGCTTTCCTGAGGGTCAACCACTTTTGCCCTTTATATCCCCATTTCACTTTGCTACTAACCATCACTCAGTCGAGAGCATCACGTGTGTTACAGATAAGGCAATTGAAGTTACCAAGGTTAAGTGACTTCCTCAAGGTCACACAGCTTGGGGCTAGATCATGAAGAGAACCCGGCCTTTTTTTTCTCTTGTGCTTTGTCTCTAAGATTGGGGGAAAAAAATGTCCTGTTCTTTTCAGGCTGAGTCTGATTGTAAAAGCCCAACATTTTCCATCTCTTCTATCTGTTCCACATTAATGGCCAAACAAACAATTCTTGCGGGGGTTGGGAGGGCAGAGTTGGGGGCCATTGTTTCTTCTTCTAGAAACTTCTGGCTGCTGTTTAGCCAGTAATTACCTACATACGGTGCTGAAAGATATGTCCATGTTCTCCCTGGCCAAGGCAAAAAGGAAACATTTATACACTGTACCTCTCCAACTGTGGGTTCTCCTTTGATTCCCCGTGTTGAACCTCTTCTAAAGAATATCAAGAAGGGCAGAATTTCTCTACAAGAGAGAATTAAAGGTGGTAGTCTGATGGTAAGGCAGTAGGTCCAAGGGACTCATCTTGAGAAGAGAGAGACCTTTCTTATGCCAGGACCTCCTGAGATCTACCAAGCACCTTTATGGGCAAGTAACTGCCATGGAAATGGGGACTAATGGAAGAAATTTAGCACCTCTGTCAGCTCAAGTTTCAGAAGCTACAAGTTTCAGGAACTAGCATTGTTTGATCTATTCTCAATTCCCTTATCATCACAAGCTTCCTTTACTGGCTGAATGGAAATCAATAAAATTACATTTTCAAAGAGACTATTTCATGGATCGGGTCCATGGGAAGCCCAGGGACTTCCTTGGCCTCTATCTCCTCTTCCTCTGTCTGCACAGAGAACATGTGCGTGGACATCTTCTGCATGGCAAGTAGGGCTCACAACGCTTTGTTTCCTCTGAGCTAGAGAAATGTCTCTGAGTCCCCTCCTCCCCTCCACCCAGCACCAAGTGTCCTCCCATACAGATGAAGTACAGATAGCATATGGATGACTCCAGAACTTGGGGCTGGCAGTGGTGCTGAATTTCTTTTATTAAACTTTATTTCTGTAGTAATTATTTACTCAGGAAGTCACATGGTAGATTTAGCGGAGGGTCCAGCATAAGAGAGTTATATGTTTGTTCACATATTTCCCATCCGTGTTGCCTCAGCATCTGTTAGGAGGTTCCTGTTTCCTGATGTGAACTTTTAAATTTATGTGTATTAGTTATTTTTGGCTACCCTGAGTCTTCATTGCTTTTGTACAGACTTTCTGTAGTTGTGGTGAACGGGGCTTACACTTCCTTGCAGTGTGAGGGCTTCTCACTGGGGTGCCCTCTCTTCCTGGGGAGCACAGGCTCTAGGCATGCATTCTAGCTTCAGTAGCTGAAGCTCATGGAGTCTAGAGCACGGGCTCAGTACTTGTGGCAGGCTTAGTTGCTCCGCAGCGTGTGGGATCTTCCTGGACCTGAGATCAGACCTGTGTCCCTGCATCTCATCCACTGCCCCACCAGGGAAGTATGATGTGATTTTTTTTTTTTTAATCTTCCCAGAGTTCTCGAGCCCCATGTTGCACTTTCTAAAGAGACAGGGAAAAGCTGAGTGTGTCAATTAAATAATGTAATTTTCTAGAGTCTTCCTGGTGGTAACAGGAAATATTATTCTGGGGCTTGTAGAAATTACGCCTCTTTGATTTTTTATTTCATTCCTCTGAATTTAAATATCAATCTGTAGAGAAAAATCAAAGACTTCCTGGACATTTAGAAATACTTTTTCCACCTTTTAGTCTCTTGCTATTATTTCCTCTTGGAATTCCCTCTCTCTTCCCCCCTTTTCTCTTGATCATCAGAAACACACACCCATTCTTCAGTCTTTTCCTTATTAGTCCTTTATTACTGGTCTAATTTATGATTTCTTTTCTCCTAAAACATTTCTTTGTACCACTTATTCAGTCATACTATCATGTATTGTTATCTGTTTCAGTTCCATTCAGTTCGGTTGTTCAGTCATGTCTGACTCTCTGCAATCCCATGGACTGCAGCATGCCAGTATTGGAGATTCAGTTTCAGTATCAGTCTTTCCAATGAATATTCAGGACTGATTTCCTTTAGGATGGACTGGTTGGATCTCCTTGCAGTCCACGGGACTCTCAAGAGTCTTCTCCATCACCACAGTTCAAAAGCATCAATTCGTTGGCACTCAGCTTTNTCTTTCCAATGAATATTCAGGACTGATTTCCTTTAGGATGGACTGGTTGGATCTCCTTGCAGTCCACGGGACTCTCAAGAGTCTTCTCCATCACCACAGTTCAAAAGCATCAATTCGTTGGCACTCAGCTTTCTTTATGGTCCAACTCTCACATCCATACATGACTACTGGAAAAACCATAGCTTTGACTAGGCAGACCTTTGTTGGCAAATTAATGTCTCTGTTTTTTAATATGCTGTTCACTCTCTTCTTTCATTTTCATCAAGAGGCTCTTCATTTCCTCTTCCCTTTCTACCATAAGGGTGGTGTCATCTGCATATCTGAGGTTATTGATATTTCTCCTGGCAATCTTGATTCCAGCTTGTGATTCATCCAGCCTGGCATTTCGCATGATGTACTCTGCATATAAGTTAAATAAGCAGGGTGACAATATACAGCCTTGAAGTACTCCTTTCCTAATTTGGAACCAGTCTGTTGTTCCTTGTCCGGTTCTAACTGTCGCTTCCTGACCTGCAGTTAGGTTTCTCAGGAGGCAGGTCAGGTGGTCTGTGTTAGAGGGACTTTCATAGCCTGCAAATCTCATTCTGCCTTTCTTCCGTTCAGGCCTTTCTGGCCCCTCCGGAGGCTGGTCTGTGCCTCCGGCCAGTGCCTCCACCCCATCCTCCCACAGGGCGTGCCCTCCCCTCCTCCCCCAGCCTAGGTTCACCTGTGGGGCTTGCTGCCGTTTCTGACCGCTTCTCGGTCTTCCTCCAGCTTATTCGTAAACCTTCTCCTCCTGTGTCCTCTAGCCCCTGTGTGGCTTTGGTGCCAGTTACCACACTGTGTGTAACAGATGTGCCTGAATGGTTCACAAGGTCCTCACTCAGCGTTCGTTCAACAAATGAGTGGACGACCGGCTGCTGCAGTCATCAGCAAAGTGCTCAGGCGTCCACCAGTAGTAAAGCACCATTTTGTTGAATTAGATCCTTCACGCTTTAATTTAAACCTCTTTCTCTTTATCAGTTCTCAGATACCAGGCTATCAGACTCTGTCTGTATACATACCCTTCTGCAAATTGTGGTATATGTGTTTAATGATTTAAAACTGTCACTAAATTAGCCTATCTTTCTCTGTGCTGAATGACCTTAGATCTCTTAGTCTTCAGACATCACATACCTTCTTTTCTAGTTTTTTTGGTGTACCTTTTTTGTGTGTGTGTGACGGACTCAGAGAACTTAGCTGTAGCTCCTTGAACTCTCTGTTCTACCATAGATATGGCCGGTGCCAAGGCTTGGTTTCTATTTCTTACACACCGTAGTGCCCTTTGTTCCCATTATATGATGCTAGTGCCATGCAGTGACACTGTAGCAGATTTATTGGGTGAGCAAAATACCTGTGGCGATGCAGCAATGAGTAAAATGAACCCAAGCTCCGTCCTGATAGTACAGACTTGTCTAGTGGGACGCTCATTAAGGGACTTGATGGTGACCGTGCAGGGGAAACACCATTTTGAGGAAGTAGAGGGTGGAATGGAAGCTCACAGCAGGGGCGCCTGACCAAGGCTTACAGGTGAAGGGAATCTTCCTGGAGGAAGAACCTGAAAGATGAGTGAGGGTCGGCCAAATAGGGAGGCAGGTCACTGGGGTTGGAGAGGTGGCACCTTTGAGGACCTGCAAGAGGTTCACCGTGGCCCTAAGGGCGCAGTGAGGCATCTCAAGCGGGGAAGGGTCACGTATATTGTTTATTTATATTCCATATTAGAAAGAGTGTGAGGAGGGAATCATGGGCACATTGCTTTCTGGAGCACAGTTTCGGTCCCTCAGCACTGTTGACATTTGGGGCCAGCTGATTATTTGGTGTGGGAGGCCGTGCTGTGCATCCTAAGGCCTTTAGCAGCATCCTTGGCTTCACGGATCATCAGAGAGCAGTGCTCCCCCTTCTCCTCCCACCCCTGGCCCCAAGCCATAGCAACCGAAAGTCTTAGCCCTTGCCAAGTGTCCCTTCAGGAGCAGCATCACCCCTGGTGAAGGACCACTTGTCTAGAAGCTGAGCAGCAGGAACTGTTGATGTCCTGGAACCGGGGGCTGTGGTGAGGCTTCTATTAAATAGTGAACTTTTGTAGGAATAGCACCAGCCACAGCACCTTAGAAACGAGTCATTATGGTTCTGCCCGTATAATAGGGAGTTTGTTTATTTTAGATAAACTTCTTTCTTTCTCAAATGGTTTTTAATTTTGGTTTCAGTTTGTCAGATCCAGGGCCAAAGATACACTTTGGCCAAGATACGCTTGGCCAAAGATACGCTTTTCTGTGATGTTGTCTTGGTCAGAGGTCAGTCTAGCAGAAAGACATTTGTAAAGGGGTATCAGAAAGCTAAGAGAATAGTAGAGTCAGAGAACCAGGCTTGGGACTCTGCGGTCATGGAACCGACATCCAGTAAGCGTTGCCTTTCTACCCAGGAGCCGTCACTAGAGCACGTGGCAGCCCAGTCTGTAAGGAGTCTAGGAAATGGAGATTCCATCTTTCCAGCTCAGGACCACATGGAAAGGCAAGCCAGAAAGGAATTAGAATTGGTATTGCGTAAGCTAGTCTGAGAAGGCGATGGCACCCCACTCCAGTACTCTTGCCTGGAAAATCCCATGGGCAGAGGAGCCTGGTAGGCTGCGGTCCATGGGGTCGCGAAGAGTCGGGCACGACTGAGCGACTTCCCTTTCACTTTTTACTTTCATGCATTGGAGAAGGAAATGGCAACTCACTCCAGTGTTCTTGCCTGGAGAATCCCAGGGATGGTAGAGCCTGATGGGCTGCCGTCTATGGGGTCACACAGAGTTGGACACGACTGAAGTGACCTAGCAGTAGCAAGCTAGTCTGTAAAAAATGTCATTGCATTAAAGGCCAGTTTATGATTTTAGATATTTTTCTTTGGACATTGTTTTTGTTCAGTCACTCAGTCGTGTCAGGCTCTTTGCAGCCCCATGGACTGTAGCACGCCAGGCTTCCCAGTCCTTCACTATCTCCAGGAGTTTCCCCAAAGTCATGTCCATTGAGTCAGTGATGCCATCCAACCATCTCACCCTCTGTCATCCCCTTCTCCTCCTACCTTCAATCTTTTCAGCATCAGGATCTTTTCCAATGAGTCGGCTCCTTGCATCAGGTGGCCAAAGTACTGGAGCTTCAGCTTCAACATCAGTCCTTCCAATGAATATTCAGGACCGATTTCCTTTAGGATTGACTGGTTTCATCACTTTGCTGTCCAAGGAACTCTCAAGAGTCTTCTCCACAATTGGAAAGCATCAGTTCTTTGGTGCTCAGCTTTCTTTATGATCCAACTCTCACATCCATGCATGACTACTGGAAATACCATAGCTTTGACTAGGCAGACCTTTGTTGGCATAGTAATATCTCTGCTTTTTAATGTGCTATCTAGGTTAGTCATAGCTTTTCTTCTAAGGAGCAAACATCTTTTAATATCATGGCTGTAGTCACCATCTGCAGTGATTTTGGAGCCCAAGAAAATGAAGTCTCTGTCACTGTTTCCACTTTCTCTCCATCCAGTTGCCATGAAGTGATGGGACTAAATGCCATGATGTTAGTTTTTGAATGTTGAGTCTTAAGTGAGCTTTTTTCACTTTCTTCACCCTCATCAAGAGGGCATAAGCATAGTTAGATCTTTCTCGTGGTATGGTTTTGCTTTCCTGTTAAGGTTCTCATACTGAAATTCTCATAGCCTGATTCCTCTTTATCTCTGATCACTTATGAAAATGCCAGGTTTGTGACCAGTGACTATGACTGTGCAGATGACAGTGATCCTGGTTTCCTTTGCCCCGAGAATAGAGTCCAAATGGCCCGGTACTTTGTAGTCTGACCCCAGCCAACCTGGAGAGGCTCTGCTCCGGCCGTTCCCCACCGTCTGTCAACACTTCGCCTTTTGACTGATCACACCCCACTCAGATCTTCACTTAAGCTTTGCCTCCTGCCTGGAACCCCCTGTCCTATCTCTGTGCTAAGACAGCTCCCGCCTGTTCTTCAGCATTCAGCTCGAGCAGGCCTTCCTTTCTGAACTTTTCTTGATTCCCATAGGAGGTGTTAGGTAGCTCTTCTGCATTTTACACCTGTCACCAGGCGCTGTCACTGTTTACGTGGTTGTCTCTTCCCTAAGAGCTCTAAGTGCCTCAAAGGCCCACTGAATGTATGTTGAACAAGAATGAATTTGAATCATTGCTACAGAATGATTTCCAAAAATAAAAGGGAAAGAATCTTTTTAGTAAGATTTGTGTGAGACATTTCTGCTTGGGTATGTAAGAACTGTTTTTGGTTTGGTTTGGTTTTTAGAAACAGGTTTATAAATATATGCATCTCATGTACACATGAAAATACCAGGACGTGAGTAACTCTGAGAACTAGTTTTTGATGCTGTATGAGGGTTGCTGATGAAACTGCCATTTGCATCCCTATTTAAGGAATACGAATATCTTTGGTTTCTTGTAGTGCTTTTAATTATTACTGCATTAGTGCTAGTATTGTAGATTTTCTATTTATGTCCAAAATAATGTTTTAAGAATGAAAATACAAGAGTGCATATAATTCTGATATATGTATCTTGTTAGACTATATTGATAAATCTTTGAAAAAAAGGGGACAAAGGGTGTGACCAGGGTGAGGAAACTAAGATTTTTGGGGCGATTCCCTTTATATATCTGGCATTCTGGATGCTCCTATGCCCATTATCTAGTTTAATTCTCAGAATGATCCACAGAGATAGGGGACAGTGTTGCCGTGGTACAGTGTTGAAAGTTTAGGCTCTGAAAGAAAAAAGTATCTTTTTAGGGTCACAGGTGTTGAGTGATACAGGAAGAATGCGTGGCTGTAAGTCTCATGTTTTTCTAACTCTGCCGGATTTGAGGTATAAACCGTATGTAAAAATAAGAATAGTATTTGTTGTTTTTGTTCTTGGTATATGGAAAATGGCTAAATAAACTGCGATGGTAAATAGAAATTTTTTCTTAAGTTTGAGGAATTCAGTTTTAAGAAGAGAAGCCTTTGTATAAGTTTCACTAATATTATTCATGAATTCTGCTACTTCACTGGCCATGTTTCATTCTGGATTACCCAGGCATCTGAGAGCATGCCCTTCAGAGGGTTATTATGGACCACATAAGCAGTTCTTCCTGGGGCGCTGTAGGGTCATCCAGTCACTTTCCTTAGTCTCTAAGGGAATAAATTTTCTCGGAAGATGAAAGAAGAAAGGAAATGTTGAATATGAAATACCATCGTGAGGTCAAATGAAAGAGTTCACAGAAGGCAGCCACGAGGTCACTGGTGCCAGAGAGGAGAATGGGGTCAGAAGAAAAGCGAGCGAGAGAAAGCTCCCTGTGGTTACCAGGGAGCAGGGCAGGGGTGGGGTCAACTGGGGGGTTTGGACTAACATATACACTCTACTATATGTAAAACAGGTGACTAAAAGGATCTACTCTATAGCACAGGGAATTCTACTGTATTCTGTAGTGGTCTATATGGGGAAAGTATCTAAAAAAAGAGTGGGTGGATGTATAGTAAGCGATTCACTTTGCTGTGCTGTTGAAACTAACAACATAGTAAATCCAACTATACTGCAATAAAAATTAGAAGAAAAAAGTTCAATGGTCTGGAGCAAAAACAAGCAGAATGGAAGTAGGGACAAACACACAGAAAAAAATGTACTTTTTCTCTTTTTTCTTTCCTGAAGTCTGAAAGGGGTGTCACAAGTGATCAAGTCTGAACCTTTCCGTCTGCAGTGAGGGGAAACTGAGGCCCACAGGGGTAAACTTCTTGCCCAGCATGGCTGCATGGGGCATCACACTGCTCTAACCCAAGCTCAGTGGTTTTTCTCCTGTACCACCATTTCTCTAGAAGAAGAAGAGAAAAAATGTTTGAGAACCATTTTAAAGAGAAACTTTTAAAGATCTCTGTTGCAGAAGAGGTGCTTGAAAATTAAAATGGGCACTATTGGGAGCATCTTCATCACGTGTGGCCTCGTAGTTTGTATGAGAAACTGAGATGACTTGAGCAGGCCCTGAGCTGTTTGTTACCCAGCCCGTGGGAATCCTGGAAAAATGATTAACTCTGAGGTCCGTGCTCTGGATCCATGGGAGAAGCAGATGCTGTTCCCCACTCACTCTCCTCACGCTGTAACTCAGGCATTTTCAGAGGTCCTTTTCCCCCTGTGGTTAGAATTACTACGCTTTGTGAGGCCTCATACAGTTTTTCTCCCCCGATTTCAGTCTGATACCCAGTGGGCACATTTCACCGTGTGCTCTAGCAGTCTTCATGTGATGGTGCATTTCTTTCTGGTTGCCTCTCTACCAGACACAAAGGTTTGCTTGTTTTAGTTTCTGGTTAAAGTGGTGTCAGCACTGTGACCCCTCACCGTGACGGTCACACCGTGATGCCGCAGCCTGGCATGGGTGAGTCTGTGCTGGTGGAAGCAAGTGTGAAGGAGACCCTGTTCTAACCCATTCTGCCATTCCTGCTTTCCATTTTTGACCTGTTACCTCGTGTCCTCTCTCCCTGCACGTTCACACTCTTCTAAGCTCCTGTCCTTCCCTTGCAGGCATGATAAAGCCGGTGGGGCCTCAGGGGGCAGCTCCCCCTGGGGGGATGTTGCCTCAGGGCCATCCGCCTCCCGGACCCCATCAGTTTGGCCAGAACGGAGCTCATGCGCAAGGTCCTCCTCCACAAAGGTGAGCTAGAGGCTAACGCCCATCTGTGTAATCCACTGAAATTGTCTCACAGGTCCCTTTTGCACGTGCAGGTTTGTCGGTTGGAACTTTGACCTCTTGATGCCTCGAAAGGATCTATTAGAAAACTGTCAGGAAACAAAGCGTTTAGAAAAGTTAGGACATTGAAATACCAGTACTAATAAATAAAATACCAGTACTGTTAAAAAAAATAATGAAAATGACTTGTGTCAGTAGCTTTTAGTTTGGAATTCTATTCATCTTGTGTGTATGCGTGCTCGGTTGCTAAGCTGTGTCTGACTCTGCAACTCCATGGACTCTATCCACCAGTCTCCTCAGTCCATGGGATTTCTCAGGCAAGGATACTGGAGTGGTTGCCATTTCCTTCTCCAGGGGATCTTCCTAATCCAGGGAATGAACCCACGTCTCCTGCATTGGCAGGTCGATTCTTTACCACTGAGCCACCAGGGAAGCCTGTATTCATCTTAGTGTTTTGTATTAATCTCTAATTCCTTCAGATGTGTGTGGTTTATATTCTCCAATGAAATTTGAAATCATCTGTTCTGTTAAATCCTTTACAGAACTGAGTTCAATGCCAGTAGGTGCTGAATAAATACTTAAAAAATTAGATCAGATTGCGGCCAGTGGTGAAGACTGTGGATTTGATGTGGAAGGCACACACAGATGCCAGTGAAGGACTCTTGAAAGGCAGGGAGATACTAAAAACAACCGGGGAAATCATTCTGTTTGCATTTATAAATTAAGAAAGGAAGAAGTGGGAGGCGGGCCTGGAGAAGCCAGGGTGTGGGATATGGGACGTGCTGGGAGCCCTGCAGCCCCTTAGGACTGTGCCCTGTGGGGGGAACCCACCTCACACCTTCCCGGCTGGAATCCCGTTGCCCTGTGTCCTGTGAGGTGTTGCTGTTGAGAATCCCAGTGCTAAGTGGTAGGCAGTGTTTACGTTGGCATTTGTCCAAGGATTACCCAGAGGCTTTGTTTCCCAGGTTCCCTCCCTAGGTTGTCAGGCTGCAGGGCTGGGGCGGGGGACGGGGCCCTCTGGAGGGCTCTGGACCCTGCCGATGGTAAGGTCCTTGGGCTACCCTTTCAAGGAGACCTAGTCCCTGTTGATGGGGAAACCCCCTCTGGCACATTTTAAATCATTACTGACAGGGCATTCACGAGGCTGTCATTTCCTGGTTCTTGTTCTGATAACATTTTCCATTGAAATGGTAGCTCTGAGATACAGGGAAGGTTATTGTAGGGATCACTGAATGAGTGAGTCTAAGTAATTTGGTTTCCAAGGGATTGTGCTTTGAACAAGGAGCCTGAAGTCCAAGGCCACAGTTGAGGACATGCCCCTCCGGCCCTCCTCTCAACAGTCTAGCAGTGGGGCCTGAGGGGAGGACGCGATGGTTGGATCCAGGTGCTACCTCTGGTTCTTTCCCTTGTGGTGATGGTGACGTTCCTAGGCCTCTAGATCTCATTTGCCTCACTTGTAAAATGAGGAAGTAGAATTCTTGGTCTTGAATATAGGGGAGAAGCTCTGGAGAAGTACATTGCTGTAAACTGTCAAGCAGGTCAGATTATTTTTTAAAAGAAAGGCAAAAATAGAACAGCCACTTTGAAGTTAAAATGTGAGTCACCAGAAATGGCCTAGATTGCTTTGAAGTTTTGGGTTATTTCTACTTGTTTTGCTTAAATTAGGTTGCTTGTGTGTGTGTGTGTGTGTGTGTGTGTTTGTGTGTGAGTCACTCAGTCATGTCCGACACGTTGCAACCCCATGGACTGTAGTCCCCTGGACTCCACTGTCCATGGAATTCTCCAGGCAAGAATGCTGGAGTGGGTAGCTATTCTCCTCCCCAGGGGATCTTTCCGACCCAGGGATTGGGCTTGGTCTCCTCTGAGCCACTAGGCAAGCCCAGGTGAATCGTGGACTGGGCCATCAGAACCGTCTTGGCTGTGTGGCTGTGCGCTCTGCACGGCATCTGCCAGTGATGAGCAGCAGAGACAGTAGGGTCGGGCGTGTGAGATACTCGTGGCTCAGGCAGTTCTGGCTGGACAAGTTACTCTGCCTCTGTGTGCCTCGGTTTCCTCATCACAGGTGTAACAGTAAAGATGTGCTGGTGAGGATTTTGGTCATTAGTCCATGCAGAGAGCCTCGCACAGTGCACAGCGCCCACGAAAGGCAATGTGCATTGGCCGTAATTGACAGCAGTTCACTGGACTTGCAAAGCCTCTGGTCTGTTGTTTGCCCTGCCTGCTAGCTCAGTGTAGCTGCCTATCACAGCTCAGTTGAGGATCTGCCTATATCGTGATTCCTAGGGAGACACTGACAGATTTTGCCCCATCTCTTTCTCCTCCTGTACTGTTCAATTGCTTCAGCTTAAACTGAATTAAAGGTTGGAAATGGAGCTATAGACTGAATTTATGGTTGACGGCGGCGGGGGGGCGGGGGAAGATGGGGGTAAGAGATAGTTAGGGAGTTTGGGATTGACATATACGCACTGCTGTACGTGGATAACCAAAGAAGGGCCTACTGTATACCACAGGGAACTCTGCTCAATGTTATGTGACAGCCTGGATAGGGGAGTAGTTTGGGGGAGAAGGGATACATGTTTATGTGTGGCTGAGTCCCTTTGCTGTTCACCTGAAACTATCACAACTTTGTTAATCAGCTATACCCTAACACAAACTGGAAAATTAAAAGGAGAGATCTGGTGTTCAGGCTGAGCCTTTGTGGTGAGACTCCCTAGCCTCATAGGATGCATTTCTCTGTCTGCAGTTCAGTGCAGGGCAAAGGGCCCAGTGACTGTGCTGGTGAGTCATTCCAGCCTGATGACAGGGGTTGTCAGAAAGCAAAGGTCACACGTGGCCTTTTTGTGATGATTATAGCACTTCAAGGAGTCATTTGTCCTGAGAGGACCCATCCTAGAAGACTTTTCATTTTTGACCACATCTAAACTGTTGAATACAGACGTGATCAATTCAGACTCATTATGCTGATTTAAATTTTAAAATCATATTTTTTATTTTTAAATATTGCTATTTCAAAGTCTCCTAAAACTTAAAAATCATACCTAGTCATTTGGCTCTTTTGTCTTGGCTGAGGCAGAATAAATGTCTTAAAATTGTAAATGGTATTAAAGTTATTTACAGTATGTTACTGGTGGGTGGGATTAATTTCTTATATGAAATCTATAACCTAAAGTTCCATCTTTTAATTATTAAGGGAAAATTTAATTGTAAGTGTTCTGTTTTGACCCAAGAAATGGGAAATTGCGTGAGCGGGAAGGTGGGAAGGAGACTCGTCTTCCCAAATTGAAGCTATTATTAGGGTGAATCTACCGAGAAATTGGTTTCAATGGAAAAGGAGAAAACAAGAAAATAAGAGGAACATGTAGCTGTTTTCTTTTTCTTTTTTTGTGTGTATGTGTAAAGCAATGACAATTTGGCAGAGCTTTTATTTTATTCAGTGGGCTTAGTATTTAAAAATCTAGATTTTATATCAGCAGTAGCAGCAGCAATCTTGAAAAATTTGGTACCTTACCTCCAGATTCTAACCAACTTCAGCATGTCATTCACTTCTTAGGCAGTTTGTTGTTAACTTGAAGATGAAAAATGTTTGAGGTTGAGCAGACCACAGATAGCTGAGTCATCTCTTGAGAGATTTGGGGTGAAACGGAGGCTCACTTCTGATATTTTATTAATCCTCAGGTTATAATCCTTTATGGTTCTTTTTGATTACCTCTTCTGACATTCAATGAAACAGCTAATTAACATATGTAATTGGAGCTTTTCTATTCTAATTTTTATTATAATTGTGTTAAATCTATAGATTTAACTTGAAAAGGATTGATAAGCTTAATAACTTTGAATCTTTTGATTCATTAACAAGTATATTCCTCTATCTAAGTCTAGTTTAATTTCTCTTAGCAGTAATTTATATCTTCTCATATAGAGGTTTTGCACTTATTTTGTTAAATTCATTCCCAATATTGTATGTTTTTCAATGGCATTATAAATGGTGTATTTTAAACTTTCACTTCCTCATTGTTTGTTGCTAGTATATAGAAATAGAATTCATTTTCGCAAAAAAAAAAAAAAAGTAATTGAATGTTTCTTACCCAAGAAACATGCTAAATGGAGTAATCAATGACAAATACTTAGATCTGTATGATTTTTAATTCTAACCACATTATATTCAGAGCAGGAAAGGGACCGTTCCATTTTTCTGGATTGAAAACTGAGAGCTACAAGGAATTATTTGGTTTGTCCCAGCTCACACAGCAAGTCTTTAGGTTAGGAATCAGGGGCCTGGATTCTCACCAAAGCTCTGAGATCCACAGGGCCTTGAATAAACTAATTTTGAAAAGTCATGAAAGTTGAAAAATATTAAACCACTTTGTATGTTTAAGATGTTTTGATAATCTTTTCATATGTATGTCAGAGCTTTTAAAATATTTTTATTAATAAGTTATTTAATAAAAGTTATCCTTTCAATCCTATTTTATTTTTACTTTTCAGTTGATAATATTGCTTGACTGATTCATGTTGACATATGGCAAAACCACCACAATATTGTAATCATCCTCCAATTAAAATTGATTAATTAATTTTAAAAATCCAATCTGTTTAAGAGTTAGGTTGATCAGAAAAAAAAATTTGTGAATTTCTGATGCCTAACTCCTAGGATATGTATTAGGCAATGAATGATAAGTTGGCATTTATGGGTCAAAAAGTAATAGCTAATGGTTGTTTAGTCTCTCATTCTGTATTTTAAATCTTTATTAACCTTCTGTTAAAAAATACTTGAGGGTGCTTGTTCTACTTCTGTTTGACACATATTTCATCCTATCTATACTATCTCTTTAAAAGTGATTCACAGGATTTTATATTTTAAAAATATTGTTAATATCTATGAAATATTTCTGAATATGTTGGGGAAATGTTTTTTTCTCGAAAGGGGGAATAATACTGCCTGCCTTCTCTGGTTAGCCCAAACCCTGTTACTGGACCTCACACTACAGTCACAAACATGTTCTGTAGCATATGTGCATTCCGCCTGTGTGCAAATGTTTCATGTTATCTATGAAACCCCATGAAGGAGTTTTCAGAAAAAGACAAAGAGTATAATTTTTTGAAAAAAATGAAATGATTTCTTTTTACGAAGCAATGGATTTACAAAGCATATCTTTAACACAGTTCTCAAAAACTTAGTTCTAAGTGATCTTAAAGATACAGTTAGCAAACAAAGCATCTTAGTTTTCTTGGATTCTGTCCTATTGATCATTAAGCCTAGTATAGATGATTTCTAATGGACTCAGCTTCCTAAATTGATTTCCAAAACTTAAGTGATTACCATTAGAATTATTTTTTTTTTTTGGCTAACTGTCTTGATATCTTTAGCATGTGACCATAAATATGGGATGGTGCTACGCGATTGATTTTGAGCTCATGTTGAGGGTAAAGATGTCATTTTCCTAGTGCCCGCTAGACGGGCTGATTTAACTTTGCAAGTTGTTGTATGTCATTTGCATGTGACACTAACACCCCTTTTCTCTCTCAGATTTCCTGGCCCTCCACCTATCAACAGTGTGGCCCCCTCCTACCCACCATACTTGCCCTCAACACAGTCGTCGTATCCAGGTCCAGGGTCAACTTCGTCCATCACCCAGCTGGGCAGTCAGCTGAATGCTATGCACATTAACAGCTATGGTAACAATTTCATTTTTCATGATTCTTGACTGCCTTGTCTCATGAGTATTTTTAGTAAGAAACTTTTCCCTCAGATTCAAAATAGACATATCTCTGGTATACCATATTGAACTAATTTTGGACATTTTCATATAAATTATCTATATTTTATATGGCAGTAATTTTTTTTTTTTCCAAATCATGCTACCATTTATTTCAAAGTAAGTGAAGGACCCGCAGAATGCCTTGTATTGAACACTACACCAAAAAAAAAAAAACAAACCAAAACTGACTTCACAAATAAACATTAGAACAGTGAAATTACTTTAAGAAATGTAAGTTTTAACCCTGTGTTTATTATGAGGCCCACAAATCAAAAATATAATACTCTTTGTTTCACAGTGCATTTTAAATTCTGCATTTAGATCATGGGAGGAATGGAAACTCAGATGCTGTGAGGCAGAAAAGAATAATATAGAAGACAGTTACAGTACTGAGATGTACATCAGTGGAAATGCTGTCTATTTTAGGAGCCATGGACATGTTCACTGTGACAACTGCAGGGTCAGCCATTGATCTTGATGACAAGTGTTTTCATTACTTATAGTTAGTTTCTTAAAAGTATCAGTAAAACTCCCCTCAGAATATTTCCTTACTGGTTTCAGAATAGATAAATCTTCAAAGCAGCAACTCAGTTGCACATAACCAGAGAAAGGAAAAAATAATCTGGTTCTACAATTTCAACTATGACTGGATAGAATTTTAGTTGCCAGTCCCTTCTCCTTCATTACTTCTTCTTACTTCCAAAATCCATTCTATCAAGGCAAGCACAGGATGCAAATAATTTATTGACCTGAGTAAATAATGCTTGTTATGTAAAAAAATTTTTTCTTCTGTATGATTTTCTATACTCTGTACCAGACAAAGTTCAGTTGCTCAGTTGTGTCCGACTCTTTGTGACCCCATGGACTGCAGGCTTCCAGTCCACTTTTCATGATAATTAATGCCATGTATCATGAAAAGTGGATGCAACTGAGTTAAAATTTATCCCTCTAATTTTCTATCATAAATGTAGCTCTTTAAAAATTCTTCACTTGTATAAAATACCCCAAGTAGGATTTGTGTTACTTTCCAAATGATGATTTCTTCCTGTGGGGGAGAAAGGTGACTTGTAAGAGTGCCTTCTTGCTTTACTCAGGAAAAGGAGTGTCCCTGTTGTATGTGGTAGAAGTGAAAGAGTTGTGGAGTGTGGTGTTTAGGTGGGCCGGTCTTCTGGTTTTGCCTAGGTTCAGGAGTGGCCCCACCAGGCCCTGCGTCAGCAGCATCAGTCCAGGGGCCTCCACAGCCGTCCATTTTGCAGCCTGGATCTCAGATTCTGCCCCCACCGCCCACTGCGCTAAACGGTCCCGGTGTCTCACCCTTGCCTCCGTCAACGCACAGACCAGACGGGCTTCCTGGGCCTGCTCCTCCGAACGCCCAGTACCAGCCTGCACCTCTCCCAGGACAGACCGTGGGCCCTGGATATCCTGCACAGCAGGGTAAGGTCACCTGGGGTTACCTGGGGGTACCCTTAATTGGGAGTAAGGTTTGTTCTTATGTTACTAGACATCTATCCCTTATTATTTTTGAATAGGGTAACCAGTAAAAAGAAGAGGGGAACTGTAGATGTTTGCTTTTAATTCTCTGCCTTATTTAATATGAGAAATGCAGCATGCTTGACTGCACAGCGTAGTATTGTCGGTGAGCCCTCCGTCTACGTTTTGGGGTTATAGTTATGGTCATTTCTTTTTAAATTTTATTCCAAGCAGCCAACTACGGGCCCCCAGTGGCAGGTGCACAGCTCTCCTATCCTGGAGGCTTTCCGGGAGGGCCTGCGCAGATGGCCGGCCCGCCGCAGCCCCAGAAGAAGCTGGATCCCGACTCCATTCCCAGCCCAGTAAGTGCTCTGCTCTCCGTCTCCCTCACAAAGAGCCCACTCTTCATTCAGTGTTCTCAGAAGCTTCAGCCTGTCAGCGTTTACCCTGTCCTTTATCGTCCGAGCACAATACCCATCACATGGGTGAGGCTCTCTTCCCTCTGTGGATGTACGGGGTGGGGAGGGCACATCATGGTATACCAGAGGTCTCCATGAGAGGGGCAGCCTATGTGGGCTTGTAATCTTGGCAGGATCCACCGATGTTTATTCTTATGTACATCAGCGGTATTTATTGATATTTAATGATGTAGTAAGAATATATTCTATATAAAAATGCTATTTTCAGAAACTAAAAGGTCCTTTCAGGATACCCCTAGGAGTAAAAGTACAAAGTATTTTACATATTTTTAAAAACTGCTTTAAATAAAATTAGAGCTATAACTTACTCTCCTCCACGAAGTGATTTTCTTTAGAAGAATACTCTTCAGCAACTGTGTCAGTCAGCTTTATTAGGTTTAGTTTGCATATCAAATAGTCCTCAATTTAGCTTACATCCACAAAGATTTATTTATTTATCACCTAGGTTACCTGTAAGCTGCATTAGCTGCAGTTTGATTTTAGATTCTGCTCCATATGCCCTTATCACTCCAGAATCCAAAGTGAAGGGGCATCCCTACTGGGGACATGTATTATCAGGACAAAGGGAGAAAAGGAGAAAGACTAGTTAAAAGGTGTAATAGCTCGTAAAGCTTCCAGTCAGATGTAACACATGTCAAAATCACTCACATGTCCTTGGCTGAAGCAAGTTGTGTATCAAAGCCTGACGTCAGTGGCGGAGGGATATAAATGTTTGCTTCAGAAACTGGACATCCTATGGCTATGAGCAGGGATGTAAACTCCTTTGGAGTAAGAATGAAATTGTTTACAGTTAACTTTCATCTTTGAAGTGGTTTTATAAACATGAGTAGAAAAATTTAGAAAGACTAAAGAGCACTAAGAGATATTATGTTTATATTTTATATTATTTATAACCTAACTTTTGTATTAACAAATCATCAGAAAACTTAGTAGCTCAGAAGCACTATTTATTAATGCTCATGAATCTGGGCAGGTTTGCTAATCGGGGCTGGATCTGACTGATTTTGGTTGGGCTTGCTTTGTGCATGTGGGGTCAGCTAGAGGCTCGGCTGGAGTCTGAATGGTCTAGAATGGTCTGTGCATTTTCTGTGGTTGCTGTAGCCAAGTACCATGAACTCGGTAGCTTAAAGCAACAGAACTCTCTTGTCTTTGAGTTCCGGAGGTGGTACGTCTGAAGTCAGCATGCAGGCAGGGCGGTGCTCCCTCCGGAAGCTCCGTGAGAGAGCCTGTTCCTTGCCTCTTCATTCTTTGGCTTGTAGTCTCGTCACTCCAGTCCTTGCCTCTGTAGTTACATCACCTTTCCCTCTTCTCTGTGTCTTTTCTTCCAGGTGTCAGTCTCAAAACTGCTTTTGCCTCTCGTAGGTTTCATGTGATTCCCTTTAGGGTCCACCAGATGGTCTAGAATAAGCATCGTCTCTCAAAATTCTTAAATTTGATCAATTCTTAATGTACAGTGTTTTTGTTGTTTAGTCAGTAAGCTGTGTTTGATTCTTTTGTGACCCCATGGGCTGTAGCCCACCAGGCTCCTCTGTCCATGGAACTCTCCAGGCAAGAATACTGGGGTGGGCAACCGTTTCCTTCTCCAGGGGATCTTCCCAACCCCGGGGGCCAAACTTGCATCTCCTGCTTTGCTGGCAGACTCTACCTTCTGAGCCCCTGGGAAAGCCCCATGTGCAGTGCCCTTATTGATGATCATATTTCCAGCCATTACTTTTCTAGCTTAATATTGGGTTGGCCAAAATGTTCATTCAGGTTTTCCTATGTGATGGTATAGAAAAACCCAAACAAACTTTTTGGCCAACCCAATATTAAATTATTCCACTTGAAGTATCATGTATTTATGTGACTTACAGTTTAACTTTTTGTTTCTCTGCTTGTATGTAACGTCTGCAGACTCTCTAGGTCGTTTCTTCATTCTCTGATGCTTTTGACACCCAGTTTGTTGTTAATCTCTCCAGTACTGTTTCTCTTACAGTTATTGGCAGTTTTATTATCCATCTGTAGACTCTTCTATCTCCAGTGTCTCACGGTTCTTGATCTTCCTTTCTTCCGATGTGCTTTTCATCTGCCCCACATCTAGTCTTACCGTGGATCCTGTCATTGCCAGTGACCATGTACCTTCAAAGTCTCTGTTGAAAACATCCCATCCTGCAACCACTGCCTCTTATCTTTTCAGCTCATTCTCCGTAGGACTCAAACTCCCATAATACTTCACCCACCAGGATTTACAGTCTACCACTTTTTCTTGATTCCCATCACCTTCATCTTTTCACTTCTCTTATGCAGCTTAGATTATGTGATCCAGAATTATAAATCTGTCCCTTGCATCTTCTGCTCTGAATCCCTTTGCCCCCTCCCTCCACTGAATTCATCTAGAAAATTCCCATGTGTTGTTAAACTAACTTTTCACCTACTCTGGTTAGGTGAAGACAACTCAAGAAAGATGCATGCCATGCTTACTGGTCTCACTTTGAATTCATAACCACTCAACTAAAGTGAACATTTACTTGTGTTTTTCTAAAACCTGGCTGCGTGAAATACTAACTGGTGGAACATATGAAATCACTGATGCCTTGCTCCCAGCCCCCCACGTTATGATTTAATTGTACTGGGCCTTGGGGTTTTTCAAAGTTCCCCCATTAATTCTAATGTGCAGCAAGTTTGGAGACCATCACCCACCTCAACTGACCCCTTCCGTTTCCCTGGATTGACTGTCATTTCTTCTCTCTTGAAACTTCTGATACTACCTTTCCCTATTCTGACTCTTAAATGATCACCTTACTTCTGAGAAAACAGAAGAAATGCAGAGACCCTCTGCGTGCTTCATTTCCGCGTCTCCCTGGGTCTAGGCCCATCTGCCCGACCTCCTGCTGTTCGTGTGAATAAGCTTGTCCATACTATGAACCAAGGCCGTTGCCTCCACTTGTGCCCGGGAATCCATCCCTTACGGCCTTTCAAGAACAGCCTCCCAGAAAATGTCTGCTATGTTAGAGTTCTCAAAAACAAAAAACAACCACTAGGATATATGTCTCTATATGGAAATAAATTTATTTTAAAGAATTGGTTTGCTTGATCGTCGGGGACTGGCAAGACCAAAATCTGCTGAGCTGGCCAGCATGCTGGAGACACAGGAAGAGCTGATGTTGCAGCTGGAGTGTGAAGGTGTCTGGAAGCAAAATTCTGTTTTCCTCCGGGGACCTTGCTCTTTTTTCTTCATCCTTCAACAGGTTGGATGAGGCCCACCCACTGCTTCACTCTAAGTCTACTGATTAAATTCTAATCATATATTAAAAAAAAATACCTTCTCAGCAAGATCTGGACTGGTGTTTGTGACTGGGTACCGTGACCTAGCCACATGCATACACACACACCCACACCCCGTTCTGTCTCAGGCCCTCCCAGCTCTTGTCCATTGCGTCAGTCGCACCAGCTGCCTTTGTATTCCTCAGCCAGATGTCCTCCTGCCTCGAGGCCTGTGTACATGCCGTCCCCTCTGCCTCGATCTCTTCCCCAACATAGATGCAGAGCATGGCTCAGTTATGTGTTTCCTTCACGTCCTTTTTGCTCATCCCTGAGCTCACTTGCACCCTTATCCACTTCGCTTGTATCCATAGCACTTATGACCTCACATAGAGTGTATCTGATTTATGCATTTATCTCCTGTCTTCCAAACTAGAATGTTAGCTCCAAGAGGTCCAGAATTTGGTTTTGTTCACTACTGTGTCCCTAACACACAGAACAGGGCCTCGTACAGAGTATGCACTCACATATTTGTTGAATGAAAGTTAACAAGAAAAGCAATAAGCAGTATATTTGTGATTTATTTCAGACTCCTAAAATATACACATACAAATCAGTCCAATAGTATTTTTATCTTAAAAGTAATGAAATAGCAATGCCATATGGAACCTGTTTATATTCCTATTACCAAAGTAGAATGCTTTTGCTAACTAAATTCTTCCTTCTGGAAAGAAAGATGTGAAATCGTATTTTCTGAACTGTTGCATGCCAGTCCTGAGCTAAGGGCTCTCTACACTTTCGGATGGTGGTCTTAATCCACATTTTTGGAGTTGACGACACTGGTATCACCATCAAACTCTTCCTCACTCTCTAATCAGCAGGAGGATTATCCAGAATTTGAGCTCTTCCTGTCCCCCTCTTTCTCTAACCATGCCAAAGTGCAAACAGTTCTGCTTTAAGCACCCTGCCTTAGCGGTGCACATGCATCTTATTATCTTGCCTCTCTTATCTGTCTTGTTCACTTATCTCAGGAAAATCACTTTCTTTTTTTTTCTTTCGTGATACTACTTTATGAGAGCAAAATACTCTATTCATAGCAGAGAAGTGTGAAAGTAATTCTAGTGGCACATCTTCTGGAGGAAAAAGAAATCCGTAAACTTTGAAGTGGCATTAGCGTTATCAAGAGTTACTGTCAATCAAGCTGAAACCCTTTAAGAACTGAGGCACACTCAAAACCTCTATTGAGATTTCTCTGTGGTGTTTTATGGCTAAGCTGTTTTCTGAGAACATGGATGTGAGGTTTAAATAAAAGCTCTATTTTTAATAATCAGAAAAAGAATATATACACATGAATCACTTTGCTGTATACCTGAAACTAATACGATATTATAAATCAACTATGCTTCAACTTAAAAAACAACAATCTCCTAACATAAAAAAAAAGAAACCATTGCTTAATCCAATAAACACGATATATTTAGAAATCACTAGAACTGTTGTATTTCTTACTCTCTTTGTAGTATTCTTGATCTGTTTGTAGTAGTCTAGCAAAGATGTGTATTTATTTAGAAGTGTATAATTACCACCTGTCTTTGTTTCTTTGGAGGCAGTGCTTTGTAAGTTGCAAATGGCTAATTTAAAACAAACTTTCTGGAAGCATAGTCTATTTGGAGACTGAGAACTATCTATGTTCAATATATAGATTATTGTGGTTTTTACCTCACTTTCATATTTGACACTTCATTGGTTGAAATGATGACAGTAAATGTTGATAGTAGAAAAGCTACTCCAGTTTTGAAGAAACCAGGTGACCCCTGTGGGTGAAATACAGGGTGTGATTTCAGTGGTGTGATTTTCCTGTTTGCCTCTTTTCTTTGCCCATGGTAGCTTTTAGTCTCATTTGTATCTTACAATAGTTGTAAGATTAATTGAATAAGAATTTAAATCCTATGAAATTAAAGAGAAATATATGGATTTAAAAGCAGGCTAAATCTGTCTCTGATATGGTGTAGAAACCAGTGATATCAACTGAGGTATGGATTGGATGAGATGGGAGGGGAAATGGAGCAGGTAACGTTTCAGAGTTTAGAGAAAGACAGTTTTCATATTAACAGTAGTTTTTTTTTAATTGAAATATAGTTGGTTTACAATATTGTGTTTCAAATATACAGCAAAGTGATTCAGTTATACATATTTTTCAGATTTTTTTCCCCATTGAATACAGTTACCTGTGCTATACAGTAAATCCTGTTATCTATTTTATATATAGTGATATATCATATATTTGTCTTTCTGTCTTACTTCACTCAGTATGATAATCTCCCAAGTCTATCCATGTTGCTGCAAATGGCAATATTTCATTCTTTTTTATGGCTGAATAATATATTCCATTTATATACAAGATCTTCTTTATCCATTCATCTGCTGGTAGACACTTAGATTGTTTCCAGTAGTCTTAGCTATTGTAAACAGTGCTGCTATGAACATTGGGGTGCATTGTGTCTTTTTAATTTGTTTTTATCTCTTCCAGATATATGTACTCAGGAGTGCAATTCCATATCAAGACAGCTCTATTAGTTTTTTCAGGAACCTCCACACTGTTTTCCATAGTAGCTTACCAAGTATATTTCCACCAACCATATAGGAGGGCTCCTTTTTCTCCACACCTTTCCTGGAATTTATTATATAGAGACTTTTTGGTGATGCTATACTTTTTGATAATGACCACTGTGAGGTGATTTACCTCATTGTAGTTTTGATTTGCATTTCTGTAAATAACTAGTGATGTCGAGCATATTTTCATGAGCCTGTTGGTCATCTGTGTGTCTTCTTCAGAGAAATATCTATTATTATTCAGGTCTTCTGTCCGTTTTTTGATTGACTTTTGTGTTTATTTTAATATTGAGCTGTTTGGATATTTTGGAAATTAGCCTCTTGTCGGTCACATCATTTGGAGTCCATAGATTGTCTTTTTGTCTTATTTATGGTTTTCTTTTTTGTGCAAAAGCTTTTAAGTTTGATTAGGCCCCATTTGTTTATTTTTGCTTTAAATATTGCTACAGTATATGTCTGAGAATGTTTTACCTATGTTTTCTTTAGGAGTCTTATGGTGTCATATCTTATATTTAAGTCTTTAAACTATTTTGAGTTTATTTGTGTATATGGTGTGAAGAATTGTGCTAACTTTATTGATTTACATGAAGCTATCCAGTTTTCTCTGGTGATGTCCATGTGTAGAGTCTTCTCTTGTGTTGTTGGAAGAGGATGTTTGCTATGACCATGTGTTCCCTTGGCAAAATTCTATCAGCCTTTGCTCTGCTTGATTCTGTATTCCAAGGCCAAATTTGCCTGTTACCCCAGCTGTTTCTTGACTTCCTACCTTTGCATTCCAGTCCCCTATAATGAAAAGGACATCTTTTTTGGGTGTTAGTTCTAAAAGGTCTTGTAAGTCCTCATAGAATCGTTCAACTTCAGCCTCTTCAGCATTACCGGTTGGGGCGTAGGCTTGGATAACTGTGATATTGAGTGCTTTGCCTTGGAAATGAACAGAGATCATTCTGCCATTTTTGAGATTGCATCCGAGTACTGCATTTCAGACTCTTGTTGACCATGATGGCTACTTCATTTCTTCTAAGAGATTCCTGCCCACAGTAGTAGATATAATAGTCATCTGAGTTAAATTCACCCATTCCAGTCCATTTTAGTTTGCTGACTCCTAGAATGTTGATGTTTACTCTTGCCATATCCTGTTTGACCACTTCCAATTTGCCTTGATTCATGGACCTAACATTCCGGGTTTCTATGCAGTATTGCTAGTGGAAAATTCTGAAAGAGTTGGGAATACCAGACCACCTGACCTGCCTCTTGAGAAACCTATATGCAGGTAAGGAAGCAACAGTTAGAACTGGACATGGAACAATAGACTGGTTCCAAATAGGAAAAGGAGTATGTCAAGGCTGTATATTGTCACCCTGCTTATTTAACTTATACACAGAGTACATCATGAGAAACGCTGGGCTGGAAGAAGCACAAGCTGGAATCAAGATTGCCAGGAGAAATATCAATAACCTCGGGTATGCAGATGACACCACCCTTATGGCAGAAGGTGAAGAAGAACTAAAAAGCCTCTTAATGAAAGTGAAAGAGGAGAGTGAAAAAGTTGGCTTAAAGCTCAACATTCAGAAAACTAAAATCATGGCATCATATCATGGAAAATAGATGGGGAAACAGTGGATATGATGTCAGACTTTATTTTGGGGGGCTCCAAAATCACTGCAGATGGTAATTGCAGCCATGAAATTAAAAGATGTTTACTCCTTGGAAGGAAAGTTATGAACAACCTAGATAGCATATTAGAAAGCAGAGACATTACTCTGCCAACAAAGATCCGTCTAGTCAAGGCTATGGTTTTTCCAGTGGTCATGTATGGATGTGAGAGTTGGACTGTGAAGAAGACTGAGCACTGAAGAATTGATGCTTTTGAACTGTGGTGTTGGAGAAGACTCTTGAGAGTCCCTTGGACTGCAAGGAGATCCAACCAGTCCATTCTGAAGGAGATCAACCCTGGGATTTCTTTGGAAGGAGTGATGCTAAAGCTGAAACGCCAGTACTTTGGCCACCTCATGAGAAGAGTTGACTCACTGGAAAAGACTCTGATGCTGGGAGGGATTGGGGGCAGGAGGATAAGGGGACGACCGAGGATGAGATGTCTGGATGGCATCACGGACTCGATGGACGTGAGTCTGAGTGAACTCTGGGAGTTGGTGATGAACAGGGAGGCCTGGCGTGCTGCGATTCTTGGGGCCGCAAAGAGTTGGACACAACTGAGCGACTGAACTGATCCAGTCTTCTCAGCACCACTTTCTGAAAAGACTGACTGTTCTTCATTGTATATTCTTGCTTCTCTTCTTGAAGATTTAATTGAATGTGGGTGTGTGGGTTTATTCCTTGGCTCTGTTCTGTTCCATTGATCCATGTATGGTTTTGTCCCAGTATCACACTGTTTTGATTATAGTAGCTTCATAGTGTTGTCTGAAGTCTGAGAGAGTTACGCTTCCTGCTTTGTTCTTTTTCCTCAGGATTGCCTGTGGTAATTCTGGGTCCTTTGTGGTTCCGTATAAATTTTATAATTATTTCACCTACTTCTGTGAAAAATACCATGGGCAATATGATAAGGATCACGTTAAATCTGAGATTGCCTTGGGTAGTATGACCAGTTTAACAATATTAATTCTTCCAATCCAAGAGATTGGATGTCTTTCCATTTCCCCTTGTCTTTCTAGTGTTTCATTGTTAAAGAAATGTAGCAGATTTCTGTATATTAATCTTGTACTCTGCTGCCTTCCTGAGTTCATTTGTTAGTTCTCACAGTGTTGGTGTGGAGTGTTTAGAGTTTTCTGTATGGAGTATCCTGTCATCTGCATATAGTCAGTTTTACTTTCCAGGGGCACAGGGCCTCTGCTGACTCCTCCCCACCCTCATTCTTTCCTACTACCGAGCTACAAGGGGGATCGTTCATGCAGCTTTGGTTGTATAAGAGATCTTCTGCCAGCTTTCAGTTAGTGCTCTCTGAGAGTTCTTCCACATGTAGGTGTATTTTTGATGTGTGTGAGAGTGGGTGAGCTCCACGTCCTTCTACTCTGCCATCGTGATCTCCCCTCACGTTAATAGTGTCTTTAAACTGCGTGTCCTTCAATGTAAATTTTCACTCTGAATGCTCATCTCATTTCTCCCCACTTTCCCCTCTAAATTTTTACTCCCCTCTAAATCCCCCGCTAAATTTTTACTCTTTTTTTTTAAGTTTCTTGTCACTTTTATCCTGTAAGAAAGAAGTGAGGGCAGGGAGAAGAGAAAGAGAAGGATCCTTTCATTATTAGAATTCCCTGCAACTAGTCCCTGGACAGTTACAACAGAAGGACAATATTTTGTGCCTATATCTTCATCAATAAATGTTTTAGTAGAGAAATATAAGGTGTTTCCAAAATAGAGAACAAAACTTTGGGACTTTTCTTTCTTCTCCTCTCTATATGGCCAGCAAAAACCATATGGAAACACTTGATATTGTTTGTCTCTTATGTCTCAAGGAGCAGGGATGTGGTGGGGGAAACGTGAAAGGCAAATTAAACATTAAGAGGGATTTGAGGAGAAAAGTCAGGGCTTCTTTAAGTTATATGTTGCAGATCATTTCTTCTGAATTTAATTATTTTTAGCTTTTTAGAGTTTTCTTTAACTGTACAAAGTATTTTATTTAAAAAAAATGTTATTTTCAATTTCATTTCCAGTGAGAATCCTTTCCCAAAGAACTCTTACCAGTGATCCCAAGAAACAAATTGAATAAAAATAGATTTCCCTGAAAGATCAGAGTTGGAGATCAAGAGTATTACAGAATAGAATTTGGAAGCTGCGGGCTTAAGGCTGTGAAAGAAAACAAAAGTGAGGCTGAAGATATGATGGATTCTCAGTAAGAATTTGATCTGAAATCAGCTGAAAGGATTTAGAAAATGCCTGTGCGTGCGTGTGTGTGTATAATGAGAGGGAATTGTTGCAAAGTCTGAACTGACTTTAACTTGCCCTTGATCTCTTACTTACAGATCCAGGTGATCGAGAGTGACAGAGCCACTAGAGGGGGACAAGTTTATGCCACCAACGCCAGAGGCCAGGTCCCTCCACTGGTCACTACAGACTGTGTGATACAAGACCAAGGTATTCTTCTCTCAGTTACGCTTCTGATTGAGGTCTTAGTATTTTTCACCATTTTCTTTTTTAAGCAAATGCACAGATACCCTCCAATAATGGTTTCACTGATGGGCCACCCCTTTATAGTGGGTAATAGGAACTGATTTGTCATTAATCAAGTATGGAGAAGGCACTGTCAGCTCAGTTCTTGTCAAAATCTACAAGTTTAAGAAACTTTTAAATTTTAATTTATGGGTTTAAATTTGTTCATGCCCTACTTTGGTTTATTTACTACGGTGAGAACCTGGCAGGGTGGCATGAGCAGATGGTAGGGAATTAAATATTTGACTTAATTAAGCCAGCAGCCTTGGTTCTAGCCCCAGTGACATTTTAAAAATAAGTCCTTTAATGTTTTGGGCTCTGGTTTCCCATTTTAAAACTGGATGAGGAGAGGCTGAGCTCTGTCCCTACTGACTCTATCCCATGTTTGCTAATAGTTTCATATTTCTGTTAGACTTTGTCCAGGTTTAATCAGGGAATATATTCTGTTTGTGGCAAGTTAAAATAGAGCCTGATGCAGTGTGCCATCTCAGATTCTGGATTTAATGGAGCATATACTTGGTTCTAGAAATACAGCATTGGTACACAAGCAGGTGTGTCGTCTCATCTCAGAGTTGCTGAGTCAGCCAGTCTCCTGGTGGGACCCCCATCTTGTGAGTCCATCCTGTGTTCTGCCTTCAGCACGGTCCTTTCGGAGCTTGCAGCTCCGTGAGGCACAAAGAGCTCTGACTGGGCGTTTGGCACGCCTGCACCCACACCCAGACTCTCTTCCTTACTGTCCTGAGCTTTGCTTATCCCACCTCTTTGGACCTCAGCGTTGCCCTCTTTAAGATGGGAGGACTAAGACCTGCCCTCCAGGGCCAGTGTGAGGATTAGAGGTGACTCTCTGTGTGCTGTGTGTGTCTGTATGCTTGCGTTGTTGTTCAGCCACTAAGTCATGTCCAACTCTTTGCGACCCCATGGACTGCAGCACACCAGGTTCCCTGTCCTTCACCATCTCCTGGAGCTTGCTCAAACTCATGGCCATTGAGTCAGTGATGTCATCCAACCATCTCATCCTCTGTTGCCTCCTTCTCCCCCTGCCTTCAATCTTTCCCAGCATCAGGGTCTTTTCCAATGAGTCAGCTCTGCATCAGGTGGCCAAAGTATTGGAGCTTCGGCGTCAGACCTTCCAATGAATATTCAGGATTGATTTCCTTCAGGACTGACTGGTGTGCATGCATGGAAGTATCTCTATATGTGTGTGGGGTCTTGACCTATAGAACGGGTTGATATAGATTACAGATGATGTTACTGTTAGAGANGGCGTCAGACCTTCCAATGAATATTCAGGATTGATTTCCTTCAGGACTGACTGGTGTGCATGCATGGAAGTATCTCTATATGTGTGTGGGGTCTTGACCTATAGAACGGGTTGATATAGATTACAGATGATGTTACTGTTAGAGATACTACTATTAAAACAGACCTCAGATTACTTCATTTCCTCTACTAAAAGTGATTTGTTCCTGGTTACTTACAGAATCCATCCAAAGTTGTTAAATGAATTCATATTTATTCGGTACTTAAGACCTGGTAGGTTGAGCTATATGAAATTGCTGATTTTTTTCTGTTTTGTTGACTGACAAAAATGACAGTTTCATTTCAGCCTAATAGTAAGTGTTACATTTGTATGTTTTAATATTTTAGTTGGAGGCTCTTTACAGGCCTAATGAATATTCCTTACCAGCCTCATCTCTCACCTGTTTCTTTCTTTACATCTGCCTCAGCTGTACTAACGGAGAAGGCAATGGCACCCCACTCCAGTACTCTTGCCTGAAAAGTCCCATGGATGGAGGAGCCTGGTGGGCTGCAGTCCATGGGGTCGCTAAGAGTCAGACACGACTGAGCGACTTCCCTTTTACTTTTCACTTTCATGCATTGGAGAAGAAAATGGCAACCCACTCCAGTGTTCTTGCCTGGAGAATCCCAGGGACGGGGGAGCCTGGTGGGCTGCCGTCTATGGGGTCACACAGTCAGACACGACTGAAGCGACTTAGCAGCAGCAGCCGTTCTAAACTCACCCCTTCCCCTCATGTCACTGATTCTCACTTTGTGCTTTTATCTCTGCAACAGATTAGTACTGTTTTTGTTCACCATTGTACCCCTAGAAATTCATCTGATACCTAGAATATAATGGTCACCCAACAAATATTTACTGAACAAATGTACTTGGTATATATAACTCGAACCCTTTTAGTTGGGAAATCCTTAGTTCTTCGAAACTCAATTTAATTTTCCCTTAGAAATCTCCTCTAATTTCTTCCCCCACAGTACTTCATAGACACTTCTATTATAACCCTGTTCCATTAAATTTTACTGTGGTTTGGGTCATCTTTCCTACAAGGCTATGAGCTACTTAGAGCAGGATAATACTTGTTCATTCATTCATTCATTCAGCAAATATTCAGTACCTATTACCATTGTGGTTAATATTTGTTGTTTCCTATGCATTAAGATGTCTTCTAAATACTTTATGTGTGTTAATTCATTTAATCCTCCCTGTAACTTACTGAGGTAGGCATTAATCTCATCTTCATTTTACAGAATGTGAAACCAAAGCACAGAATGTTTAGGTAATTTACCAAGATACTCACCTATAGGAAGCAAAGCTAGAATTTGAATCCCAGCATTCTGATGCTAGAAGCCATGCTCTTAACTACTCACCTGCTGCCTCAATTCCAAAGTGAAAGGCACAGTGCTGTTCTATCCTTTCCTTTGTTTGGCTATGCCGTGCAACATGTAGGATCTCAGTTCCTTGCCCTGGGATCAAACCTCTACCCTCTGCACTGGGAGCACAGTCTTAACCATTGGGCCACTGGGAAAGCCCCATGGTCTTATTCTTAGATGAGTGCATGATTTGGCAGGGAAAAGATATAACTGCATATTAACATTATAATATTATGGTAATGTTACAAGGATAAAATGCATTTTGCTGTGGGAACTTAGACATGTGGTAACTAGCCCAGCCTGTGCTGCTAGAGCGGGGCCGGCTAAGCTGAGCCTCGAGTGAGCAGGTGTGGATCAGGACGCAGGTGGGGAGCTTGGGAGAGGAGAGGGTTGGCAGCCAGCAGAGACAGCTGTGCTGAGGCCTGGCAGTGGGAGAGCGTGCATGTGCTAAGGAGCAACACCTGCAGAGTTTTCTGTTGTATTTTTTTTTTAACATAGAGGTGACTTTTAAAAACTGTGGTTACATACATATAAAATAAAATTTGCTGTGTTAATCATTTTAAGTATACAGTTCACAGTGTTGTGCGACCATCATGATTATCCACTTCCAGAACTTCTTCATCAGTCTGCACTGAAACTCTACCCAATAAACCACTGCTCCCCATTCCTCCACTCTGCCAGTCCCTGGGGTCTTCTATTTTACTTTCTGTCTCTGAATTTGCCTCGTCTAGATGCCTCGTGTAAGTGGATTCATGTGCTGTTTGTCCTTTTGTGTCTGGCTTACTTCACTTAGCATAATATTGTCAAAGTTTGTCCATGTTGTAGGCTGTATCAGAAGTTCATTCCTTTTAAGGCTGCAGGATACTCACTCTTAGGTATATACTTGCCTTCTGTTTATCCATTCATCTTTTGAAGGACGTTTGGGTTCTTTCCATCTTGTGACTACAGTGCACAGCTGTAGCCATGAACACTGGTATACACGCATCTCTGAGTCCCGCCTTCAGTTCTCTCGGGTATATACTCAGGAGTGGAACTGCTGGGTCATGTAGTCCATATAGGGGAAGCGCAGGAGGAAGGAGTGGAAAGAGGAGGAAGGCGGTGGCGAGGTCTTGATTATCGTCAGCTCTCCACAGCCTGCAGCCCAGCCCTTGGCAAGAACGGAGCGCTGCCTGGCATGGAGAGAGCCCTGCAGTTGGGCAAGTCACACCCGTTTGCTGTGAAGTCCCTTTCTCTGGCTTATTTGCTGTTATTTATTAGTAGACTTCTTAAAATTTATTTTTTTAAATTGAAGTTAAATTGATTTATAGTATCATGTTAGATCCAAGTATAAAGCAGAATGATTCAGTTTTATATATATATTCTTTTTCAGATTCTTTTCCATTACAGTTCATTACAAAATTTTGAGCACAGTTCCCTGTGCCGTAGAGTAGGTCCTCATTGATTATTTTGTATATAGTAGTGTGTATGTGTTGCTCCCAACTTCCTAATTTATTCCTTGCCGCTCCCTTTCTGCTTTGGTAGCCATTAGTTTGTTTTCTGTGTCTGTGATTCTGTTTCTATTTTATAAATAAGTTCCCTTGTGCCATATTTTAGATTCCACACATAGGTGATATCATATAATATTTGTCTCTGACTTAACTTCACTTAATATGATAATCTCTGGGTCCATCCATGTTGCTGCAAATGGCATTATTTCTTTTTTATGGCTGAGTAATATTCCGTTATATATATGTACCACATCTTTATCTACTCATCTGTTAATGGACATTTGGTTTGCTTCCATGCCTTGGCTATTACAAAGAGTGCTGCAGTGAACTTGGGATGCATGTATCTTTTTGAATTATTTTTCATCTTTTCCAGGTGTATACTCAAGAGGGACATCAGTGGGCCAAGTGGTAACTCTAGTTTTAGTTTTTAAAGGAATCTTCATACTACTCTCCATAATGACTGTACCAGTTATATTTCCACCAACAGAGTAGAGGGTTCCCTTTTTTCCACATCCTCTTTAGCATTTATTATTTGTAGACTTTTAAATTTGGCCTTTCTGACTGGTGTGAGGTTACACCTCATTATAGTTTTGTTGTGCATTTCTCTAATGATTAGTGATGTTGAGCATCTTTTCATGTGGGCTTTTAGCCACCTGTCTGTCTTACTGCTGTTACTTATTAGACTTCTCAAAATTTTATTTTTTTAATTGAAGTTAAATTGATTTACAGTATCATGTTAGATCCAAGTGTAGAGCAGAATGATTCAGTTTTATATATATATTCTTTTTCTTTGGAGAAATGTCTGCTTAGATCTTCTGCCCATATTTTGATTAGGTTGTTTGTTTTTGTGATATTGTGCTGTATGAGCAGTTTGTGTATTTTGGAGATTAATCCCTGTTGGTTGCATCATCTGCAAATGTTTTCTCTCTTTCTGTAGGTTGTCTTTTTGTCTTGTTTATGGTTTCCTTCATTGCACAAAAACTTTTCAGTTTAATTAGGTTCTGTTTGTTTCTTTTTGTTTTTATTTCCAGTACTGTAGGAGACAGATCCAAAAAAAATATTGCTGTGATTTATGTCAAAGAGCATTCTGCCCATATTTTCCTCCAGGAGTTTTATGGTTAGTGTTCAGTCTTAGATTCATTGATAGGTCTTTAATCCCTTTTGAGTTTATTTTCCTGTTCAGTGTTAGAGAATGTTCTAATTTCATTCTTTCCCGTGCAGCGGTCCAGCTTGCCCGGCACGCCTTTTTTCAGATACGGTTTCTATTGACTGGTTTGTGGCTCTGCTGGGTCTTCCGTGCCGCGCGATTTCTCTCTGTGGTTGTGAGGGGGGGCTGCCCTCTAGCTGCGGGCCGTGGGCTAGTCCCTGCCGTGCTTCTCTGGTTGTGCACAGGCTTCAGCAGTCGCAGCTCCCAGGCTCTGGAGCACAGGCTCGGTTGTGGCACATAGGATCTTCCCGGACCAGGGATCAAACCTGCGTTTCCTGCGTTGGCAGGTGGGTTCTTAACCACTGAGCCACCAGGGAACTCCCCTAGCACCACGTACTGAAGAGACCGCCTTTTCTTCATTGTATATTCTTGACTTTGTCATAGATAAATTGACCCTAGGTACATGGTTTTATTTCTGGGCATTAGTAGTCTTTATAGTATGAAACCCATGGGTCTCAGAGACATAGAAATTCACAGATGTGAGTGAAGTGTTGAGACTGAAGGAACCTTGGACTTCATCTGCCCTGGTCTCTCACTTTGCAGATGTGAGCGCACCAAGGTCCTGGTAGGTTAAGTGATTCGCCCCGGGCTGCACAGCTGGTTAGCAGAGAAGCCAGTAAAGAGGCGCACCTGCTTTAAGAATATCACTTCTTTGCCTTTGGCCGCAGGGTCTGCTTTAAGACTCCGCTTCTCTCTTGATTCTGTGCTTCTGCCTGCCCCACAAGATCCTGTTCAAGCGGTGCATCCCTTGTTTAGTCTCCTGTGCCCCGTGGGTAAAACTCATTGCCTCACTTGGGCCACTCTGTAATCGATCTGGTCTTCTGTGATTCTTACCTGCCATGTCGCAATTGTCCGCTTCATTTGCTTTATTTGTTTATTGCGGGCTTTGTTGGTCTGCATTGCTGCGTGGGCATTTGTCTGCTTGTGGCGAGTGGGGGCTGCCCTCCCGGTGCGGTGTGTGGGCTGCTCACTGCAGTGACCGCTCTTGCTGTCGAGTGCAGGCCCTTGGGCAGGAGGACTCGGGAGCTGCAGCTCCTGGGCTCTAGAGGACAGGCCCTGTGGCGCGTGGGGTCTTCCCGGACCAGGGACTGAACCTGTGTCTCCTGCATCGGCAGGTGGGTTCTTTACCCCTGAGTCACCAGGGATGCCCCCAGTTATCTCTCTTAAAGCCANTCTGTAGGTTGTCTTTTTGTCTTGTTTATGGTTTCCTTCATTGCACAAAAACTTTTCAGTTTAATTAGGTTCTGTTTGTTTCTTTTTGTTTTTATTTCCAGTACTGTAGGAGACAGATCCAAAAAAAATATTGCTGTGATTTATGTCAAAGAGCATTCTGCCCATATTTTCCTCCAGGAGTTTTATGGTTAGTGTTCAGTCTTAGATTCATTGATAGGTCTTTAATCCCTTTTGAGTTTATTTTCCTGTTCAGTGTTAGAGAATGTTCTAATTTCATTCTTTCCCGTGCAGCGGTCCAGCTTCCCCGGCACGCCTTTTTTCAGATACGGTTTCTATTGACTGGTGTGTGGCTCTGCTGGGTCTTCAGTGCCGCGCGGTTTCTCTCTGTGGTTGTGAGGGGGGCTGCCCTCTAGCTGCGGGCCGTGGGCTAGTCCCTGCCGTGCTTCTCTGGTTGTGCACAGGCTTCAGCAGTCGCAGCTCCCAGGCTCTGGAGCACAGGCTCAGTTGTGGCACATAGGATCTTCCCGGACCAGGGATCAAACCTGCGTCTCCTGCGTTGGCAGGTGGGTTCTTAACCACTGAGCCACCAGGGAACTCCCCTAGCACCACGTACTGAAGAGACCGCCTTTTCTTCATTGTATATTCTTGACTCCTTTGTCATAGATAAATTGACCCTAGGTACATGGTTTTATTTCTGGGCATTAGTAGTCTTTATAGTATGAAACCCATGGGTCTCAGAGACATAGAAATTCACAGATGTGAGTGAAGTGTTGAGACTGAAGGAACCTTGGACTTCATCTGCCCTGGTCTCTCACTTTGCAGATGTGAGCGCACCAAGGTCCTGGTAGGTTAAGTGATTCGCCCCGGGCTGCACAGCTGGTTAGCAGAGAAGCCAGTAAAGAGGCGCACCTGCTTTAAGAATATCACTTCTTTGCCTTTGGCCGCAGGGTCTGCTTTAAGACTCCGCTTCTCTCTTGATTCTGTGCTTCTGCCTGCCCCACAAGATCCTGTTCAAGCGGTGCATCCCTTGTTTAGTCTCCTGTGCCCCGTGGGTAAAACTCATTGCCTCACTTGGGCCACTCTGTAATCGATCTGGTCTTCTGTGATTCTTACCTGCCATGTCGCGATTGTCCGCTTCATTTGCTTTATTTGTTTATTGCGGGCTTTGTTGGTCTGCATTGCTGCGTGGGCGTTTGTCTGCTTGTGGCGAGTGGGGGCTGCCCTCCCGGTGCGGTGTGTGGGCTGCTCACTGCGGTGACCGCTCTTGCTGTCGAGTGCAGGCCCTTGGGCAGGAGGACTCGGGAGCTGCAGCTCCTGGGCTCTAGAGGACAGGCCCTGTGGCGCGTGGGGTCTTCCCGGACCAGGGACTGAACCTGTGTCTCCTGCATCGGCAGGTGGGTTCTTTACCCCTGAGTCACCAGGGATGCCCCCAGTTATCTGCCTTAAAGCCAGAGGCTTCACCCTCTCCTGCCTCTAAGCCTCTAACTTGGGGATTACCTTCATAAATATTTGTTGAATGAATAAATTACTGAATGTTTTTTAGTCAGTTTATCCCTTATGTTTCTTTATTAAGTATATCAAGGGATTTTGGATCTTAATTACCAAGGTTGCTATAAACATGCCTTTCATGCCCCACTTTTGCATACCTGCATAAGAAATAAGTTCTTCATTGGTTTTAAAAAATTTATTCTTTGTGTGCATTAGCTTCTTGTAACAAGTTTGTTTAGTCACCTTCATGAACTTGTTCATATGCATATTTCATTGTAAAAAAGAAGATTTTTAAAGATAACAAATGCTCAATTTCAGTGTATTATTGGAAATGTTAACTACTGAAAGTTGAGTACAATAAACAATTAAAGTACACTTTAAAATATTCAAAAGTTCTTATTTCCTACTATATGTAACACTGTGTGATGATGAGGAAGGTTTTATCTAAGTTATATGAGATATACAATAATAAGGGTTCAAGCATGTTTACATTTATTACCTAATATTTCTTCTATTCCTGATGTCAAAACTCCTGTTTTACCCTATGTCAGTAGTCACTTGGACTCTACCTGTCTCTGATCTTTCTTCCTGCTCCCAGAAGCTATCTAGTACATTCTGAATAATTTTCTTCGGGTATTTATTTATTTGATCACATGTGTGGCTCAGTGGTAAAGAATCCACCTGCCAATGCAGGAATCACAGGAGATGCAAGTTGGATCCCTGTGTCAGGAAGATACCCTGGAGGAGGAAATGGCAACCAGCTCCAGTGTTCTTGCCTGGGAAATCCTATGGACAGAGGACCCTGGCAGGCTGCAGACCATGGGATCGCAAAGAGCAAGACGCAGCTGAGCACACACACACACACACAAACACACGCATTGCTGAAAAATGTCCCATCGTTGCCCAAAGGAAAACAGGATTGGTCTTAACTCTTGTCCAAATTTACGGCTTCATGACCTGGACCCAACTGGTCTGGGACGTAGGAGAGACTGTAGGATCTAATACCACTTTTGCCACTTCTAACCCTTTGACTTTGTTAAGTCACTTAACCTCCCATTGTCTCAGTTTACTCCTTTGTAAAATGGGATCATAGGGTATCAGTGTCATAGGCAATTGTGAGACTAAAATGAATTTACATATAGCAATCTTAGAATGATGCCTAATCCATTGGCGTTGATTGTTATTATCCTTGTTGCTAGTACCACATTTCTCCCGTTTATCAGACTCTCTGCAGCAGGGCCCCCAAACTGGATTCAGCCTACAGACACATTAATTTGTTATACAGAATAATTTATTTCTGTTTGAATTAGTTGCTATTATATAAAAATAAAAATTTTTATGTAAAAATCCAGATTTCTGTCTAGTCCCCCCAAAATGTAAAATGTGTAAATAATAGATAAAATAAGGAAGCTCAGCTTCTCGGATCCAGCCTTCCCCTTGTTCCCAGCCCACCTGTGCAGGGAGGTGTGGCCAAAGAAAGGCCAAAGAAAGGATGAGAGGTTGCAGACCCGGCAGAGTGACCGCTCATGCTTCTTTCAGCTGGCTTTACCTCCTCCTTTCTGAGAAGACACAGAGAACTTCCGTGGAGTCTCACCATCGCATCAGCCCCCGTTCATCATACGTCCTTGGGCTCTGCCCTCTGACTCTTGGCCACAAATGTGCCACTCAAGTGCACTGCTACCCTAAGTCTCCCCCCTTTCTTGTGTCTTTAACATTTTTCTTTATACATGATGATTTCCGTCTTTTACAAAGCCCTCTCCTATCTTAAACAGTGTTTTCTCGATCCACCTCCTTTACCAACTCCCCTTTCTTTGCTCTTGGGTGATCCTCTGTGCAGGGCAGCAAAGGAGACAGAGACGTGCAGAACAGACCTTTGGAGGCAGTGGGAGGAGAGGGTGGGATGATTTGAGAGCGTAGCGTTCAAACACACATATCGCCGCATGTGAAACGGATAAGCAGTGCGGCTTTGCTGTGTGATGGAGGGCACACAAGCTCGTGCCTTCTGCAGCCTGGGGGTGTGGTGGGAGGGAGGCGGGGGGCACAGGGATACCTGTGGCCGGCCGACTCCATTGATGTGTGGCAGAGATCATCACAGAATTGTAAAGTAATCATCCGCCACTTAAAGCAACTGTATTAAACACCTTGAAAGGATTATTGCATATTCAGCACCTGCCTCTCTCTCCTAAACTCACTGTGCACAGCCTGCCTACCCTCTCCCTCCTCACCCCACTGTCCCACGGAAAGCCTCCCTCCCGGCTCTCCAGCCCCCTCCAGCCCGCAGTCGTGTTGACCTGGCGTCAGCACCTGCACAGATGATCCTGCCTCTTCCTCCGTGTGCTTTCTTCACCTCCAGCACCCCCAGCCTCCCTTGTTTTTGCACTTCTGGGTCCTTCTGCTGGTTTCTCCTTGTCTCCTGGCTTCTTTGTGTCAGAGGACTCAGGGCTCGGTCCTCACTCCGCTCTTCTCTGGCACTTTGTGGCTTATAATCTAGTTTCCTGGCTTCGAATACTGTTTATATGCCCAGAACTCCCAAATGTGTTTCTCCATCTCAGCTTTCATCCCAGCGCCGAGACCTTGTGTGTCTGATTGTTTACTCAGCGTCACTGCTTGATCTCCTAATAGATTTCCCAGACGGACATGCCCGGAGCCAGATGCCCGGTTTTCACCCACGGGCTCAAAAAAATCCCTTCCCTTCCCGGAGCCTTTCTCTGGTCAGTTTGTGGCAACTTCATGCCTCTGATTCCTCAGGCTGAAAACTTCGGAGTCACCTGCATCTAGCTGACTTGGTCTCTGTGACATCTCTGAATTCCTCCCCAGCTGCTCCAGGAGCCTCATCCCAGTCTCACCGGCCTCCTGACATTCCTCTGCCAGCCCAGGCTTGCACTGTCCCCAGACACTTGCGGGCAAATACCTTCCCACTTTGGAGCCTTTGCTCCAGTGATGCCTTTTGAAGAAGACCAATTCTGTAACTGTTTAAAATTGCAGTCTTTTCCCACTGTGGTACCCCGCCCCCAGAGGTGCTTTTTTCCCATAATGTTTATCATCGTCTAAGGTCCTGTGTAATTTATTGGGTGTTTTTAGGTCTATTATTGTCTATGTCCTCTGCAAGAACATAAACTCTACAAGAAAGCACCTAGGACAGTATCTAAAATTAGCAGTCAATACATACTTGTTCGATAATTACGTTCCCTTGCCAAAATGTATTATGATTTAACTGTTTATTTTAGATAAGTTATTCTAGTGATTTAGAAATATTCATGCCATGGATATTGGGTTTTTAAATTTAATTGGAGGATAATTGCTTTACAATGCTGTGTTAGTTTCTGCCATAAGTATTCATATATCCCCTCCCTCTTGAGCCTCCCTCCCACTCTCCCATCCCACCCCCTGGGTTTTCACAGAGCACTGGGGTGCACTCCCTGTGTTACACGGCAGCTTTCCACTGGCTATCTGTTCCATGCTACGCTCTAAATTTGCTCCTCCCTCTCCTTCCCTCACTGGGCCCGCAAGTCCGTTCTCTGTGTGTCTCTGTTTCTGCCCTGCAAATAAGCTCATCAGTGCCATTCCCGTGGATATTGTTCTAATACTCATGCATGCCGACTGAAGCGACTTAGCTAGCAGCAGCAGCATGCTATGAAAAAAATATTTGGTCAGGAAACTTGGTGTGTTTTAAAAATAGATTCAGGTGTTTAAAATTTTTTTCTGTTAATAAATAGAATTTTAATTGCTAAATTGAATTACAAGTTAAGGAGGAGAACATGGTCAAACGGAATCCTATCTGACACAGTATAACTAGCTGATAGGAAATGGTATACAAATACTTACCTTTCTCATAGCAGATGTCTTGATAGGAGAGGATGAAGAAGAAATTTTATTCTTATGTTTTGTGTCTTTGCTTTACTTTTCCCATTGAATCTAAATACCTCTCAAATCTCTGAGTGGCTATGTTAATACCCTGCTTATGGAAAATAATAATTTAAAATCTTTTACATTTTTGCAGCAGTATTTAGTGTCTTATTTTTCAAGAAACTATAGTGTGCCTAGAGTATAGATCATAAAATTATACAGTGCTCCTTTTTATTTTTTAGAAATCATGAAGCTTTACAAATAAGGCAATGCATTACCTAGACGTGCCTTAATAAATATTTAAATACAGGGCGGATTTTGAGTTTGCATCATTGACCGTTTCAGGTAATGCCAGTCCTCGGTACATCCGCTGCACCACGTACTGTTTTCCCTGCACGTCAGATATGGCCAAGCAAGCTCAGATCCCGTTAGCTGCCATCATCAAACCCTTTGCCACCATCCCTTCAAATGAGGTAAGTGATGAAAATAGCAGTTCAGTGATTTAATAACTCTAAAATTCCTCTTTTGTCATTATTTTCCTGTATATTTTTCTGTATCATAAACAGAAAACTGGAGCGTGAAAAACATGTAGTCCATTCAATTCATTAAGTAAACCAAGAACCGACCATATAGCACAGGAAACTCTGCGTAATGCTCTGTGGTGACTTAAATTGGAAGAAAACCCCAAAACGAGGGTATGTGTGTGTATACACACACACACAAACACACATTATATATATATATAGCTGGCTCACTTGGCTGTACCACAGAAACTAACACAACATTATGAGGCAACTAAACTCCAATTTTTAAAAAGTAAGAAGAAAGAGAAAAAAATCTGATAAACTGTTTTTTTGGCATCCTGTATTCCAAACACAGATGGGCTAGGTCTGTTTTTGGCCTATTGTAACAATGTACTTGAACTGTAGCCTGCCAGACTCCTCTGTCCATGGAATTCTCCAGGGAAGAATACTGGAGTGGGTAGCCAGCCATTCCCTTCTCCAGGGGATCTTCCCAACTCAGGGATCGAACGCAGGTCTCCTGCATTGCAGGCAGATTCTTTACCAGCTGAGCTACCAGGGAAGCCCCTGGTTTGTGTCATTGGAAAAGTCCCTGATGCTGGGAAAGATTGAGGACAGAAGGAGAAGAGGGCGTCAGAGAATGAGATGGCCTGAAGGCAGCACTGATGCAGTGGACATGAACTTGGGCAAACTTTGGGAGGCGGTGAGGGACAGAGAAGCCTGGCATGCTCAGTCCATGGGATTGCAGAGTCGGACACAACTGGTGGCTCAGCAACAACAACAGCAATGCACGTATACAGGAAACACAGACTGTCTGAAAATGACAGATACCCAAACCTCTTGTGAAGTCTTCATGCCCTAGCTCAGTACTGCCGCATCGAGGTGCTTTGGTAAAAGGAAGATAATGCAGGCTGAGGTCCTTACATCTGCTTTTGTAATCTCTGGGCCAGGATGCTCATCAACCCCTGTCTGAACTCAGCAGGATTAGAAAGCATGAGGTAGATCAGTTGTATCCATCAGCTGAGAAAGGTGTTCCCAATTTATAGTTGCTATGCTGTATGCTATGAGTGGTTGCTTCAGTCATGTCTGACTCTTTGCTACTCCATGCCTGTATCCCACCAGACTCCTCTCATGGAGTGTTCCAGACAAGAATACTGGAGTGGGTTGCCATTTCCTCCTCCAGGGGATCTTCCTGACCCAGGGATCGAACCCATGTCTCCTACATTGGCAGGTGGATTCTTTACCACTGAGCCACCTGGGAAGCCCCCCGTTTATAGTTAAGTGGCGACAAAGATAAGTGGTGTGTATCTAAGATCTCTGATGTTAGGATGCTGTTAGTGGGTCCTGGGATTAGGACGTCCACTCTCTGTAGCTGTCCTTCCTCCTTTTGTTGCCCCTGAGTGGTGGATGCCCACGTGCACATGGAGACAGACACGAGGTCCTGTAGCAAAGTTGGTCAGGTGGGGGCTGAAGGGAAGCCTTACTCAGGCTGGAGCTGTGACTGTGACCTCGCAGTGGTCCAGTAAATTAGGCTGAGCTCTGGATTCTATTTGCTCGCTAAAAGCTGAAGCATAGACGCTTTTCCCAAGTTAAACCTGACCTTGGCTCTGATCCTTGGAGATCGCTGACCTGATGCTTACCAAGTAGCACCTGAGCGAGAAGTAGAGCCTCTCTGCTGCTGCTGCTGCTGCTGCTAAGTTGCTCAGTCGTGCCTGATTCTGTGCGACCCCATAGATGGCAGCCCACCAGGTTCCCCCGCCCCTGGGATTCTCCAGGCAAGAACACTGGAGTGGGTTGCCATTTCCTTCTCCAGTGCATGAAAGTGAAAAGTGAAAGTGAAGTTGCCTTCTCCAGAGCCTCTCTAAGAGAGAACAAATCTGTACTGTTTCTTAGGCCTGTCACACCACCTGGGATGGGGGTAAAGTGACCTGGGAAGCAGTAGGGGGCTGCTATATGACCCCTCAGAGAAGGAAGGAGGAGGAGAGAGGCAGTGTCTGCGTGCACAGTGGCTTCCATCCCCTTTGAGATGTTCACTCAGTCTTTTTATGGGTGCAACAGAATGCCGCCATCTCCGCTGAGAGCACAGTGAACTGGGTTAGAGTTGGACATAGAAGAGGCACTGGGTTGTTCTTGGAAGCCAGTCTTACATGCAGTTATGGTCTCATAAATTGAAAAGTACATTCAGTATTTGCTTATTTTAGGGATGTGTCTTTTGTGATGGTCCCAGAAATTTAATATAACGCTCCTAAGTGGAAGTGTTAGTTGCTCAGTCATGTCCAATTCTTTGTGACCCCGTGGACTGTAGCCACCAGGCTCCTCTGTCCATGGGATTTCCCAGGCAAGAATACTGGAGTAGATCGCCATTTCCTTCTCCAGGGGATCTTCCTGACCCAGGATCAAACCCACATCTCCCGAGTCTCCTGCATTGCAGGTGAATTCTTTACCACTATGCCACCTAGGAAGCCCCATCAGTTTATCTACTCTCTTAGTGATGGACATCTGGCTATTTCTGCTTTTCGGCTTTTGTGAATAAAGCAGCTTCTATAAATATTCTAGTACAGGTGTTTCTATGGACACATATTCATTTCTCTTGGATTAATACCTATGAGTAGATGGCTGGCTGATGCTGATACATGTTTATTTAGGTTTATAAGAAACTGCCAGACCATTTTCCAAAGTGGTTATATGATTTTTTAGTCTTTTCAATGCAGTATCAGAGTTCCAGTTGCTCTTCATTCTCTCCAACCTTTGGTATTGTTGTCTTTTTAATTTTAGCAGTTCTGACTGCTGTGTAGTAGTATCTGTGAGAGAGATTTCTTAAATTTTAATCTTGATCCTTTAAACAAAATTTAAAGTGTTAGTGAATCATACATCAGTGTACATGCCACCATCATTAACAGATGTTAACGTTTTGTCGTATTTGACTAAGATAATTTTCTAAGAATTAAAACTTCATAGGATATCTCTTCTTCCCTCCCACTCTAGGCACAAACGCTAATGAATTTGGTGTGTATCCGTCCTATACATGTGGATTTTATATATTTGACTTCATATATATGTGTCTATAACAATATGTAGTATTTTTTTGCTTTTTAATGACTCAGTTACTTTTAAATAGGTAGCATAGAAACATTCAAAAGATGAAAATGGTATACAGTGAAGAAGGTTCCTTCCTACCCCTCCACCCCACCCTTACAATTTTTACTCATTCTTTGTGATTCCTTCTAGAAATAAGTATGTAGATACCAGCATATCAATATCCATCCTTTAAAAATCAATGTATAAGTGACAGTATAGCATACTGTCACCACTCCACTCCACCACTGGCTGGATGAAAGTCTGGGTCACCAAGGATTTAGGCCTTCTTGGCAGCCTTCCCTCTTGTGGTCTCCGTGATGCCCTCCTGGTGTAACTTTTCCGGCCTCACAGGGAAGGAGCATTTTAGTTCCATTTGTTATCATCCTAACTTCTAATCCTGGGGCTCATTAAGGCTTGAGTTTGAGGTTTCCTCTTTTTTTTTTTCTCTTTATTTTTTATTTTTTAAAGTATGAAAATATGATAACACATTTATAGGAGACTTGGAAAATACAGAACAGTTACATATAGTTCCACTATATATTGCAATTATTTTTTTAAGTAGATAAATTAAGATTTTTAGTTGGAATTTCAATATGAAACTCTCAAAAATTAATAGAATGAATATAAAGAAAAGTAGAAAGATTTAGTAGACCTGAAAAGCACCGTGAACCAATTCAACATAATTAAGATTTATACAGGTTTCACACAGCAGGAGGATAAACTGGGAGACACTGGAGTATATCTAGGGACATAAAACAAGTGCAAACGTTTCTTGGTCTAAAAGGTATTGAAATCATGCAGAGTCTGTTCTCTTATCACTGTGGAATTATGTTAAAAATCAGTATCAAAAAGATACTTGAAAATAACTCTGGTCTCCTCTTTTTTCTCTTAGACTCTGTATCCCCCCAAAGACTAAGTATCATCTGTAACAGTAACTGATGAGAATAATAGTAGTCATAAATTATAAAGCACTTAGTGAACACAGTTAGAAAATTTTAATATATGTTCATTTAGTTAATTCTCACATCAGCCTACTTATTGTTCCATTTTTGGTATAAGGAAACTGAGGCACAGAGTTAGATAACTCTTAAAACCAGTAGCGAATAAATGTTACCTAAGACCAGTGGGTACCCAGTAACAGAGCTGGGCTTCCAAGCCAGGTGGTCAGAAGCCAGGTCCTTAACGCTAAGTCACTGTACTACTGCTCTCATTCATTCATTCATTCCTGCATCTGTAGCCCCACCTTCACATACCCAAATGCCTTTCTAGAATCTCTCCTTGGGTACCTCTTAGAACCCTCAAACTTAACATGTTCAAAAGTGAATTTCTGATCTCTACACCCTAAACCTGTTCATTCTTCCACATATCCATGAATGGCACTATCATTTATTTAGTTCATGTCAGAAGCCCCAAGCTAAACAGTGTTAGTTAATAGTAGAGAATAAGGGGTGTGCTGATTTTTAAAACATATTTACTTGGCTGCACCAGATCTTAGTTTTGGCATGTGGGATCTAGTTCTCTGACCAGGGATTGAACCTGGACCACCTCCATTGGGAGCATGGGGTCTTAGCCACTGGACCACCAGGGAGTTCCTGATATTTTATATTTATAATCTATAATCAAGGAAATAAGCTTTAAAGTTTGTTTCTTGAAGGAAAATGGATTGCATGAATACTGTTATCCTCCTTCTGAATAGCATCCTAATTTCTTTTCCTCTAGAATAAATGACTTGCTTATTTTTAGATATAGTAAAAGTTTAGGATTTTATTCCTTATCTAATATTGCCACTATTGTTGCAATTAAAAAAAGATATCCTTCAAGATACCCTGATTTGGCATCTATCACAAGGATTTATTTAGTATAGCTTTTTTTTTTTTTAATCTGTTCTGTTGTTTGACAGAACCTTTAAAGCATGTCATTGTGTTAGCAACGGACTATAAAAATAAACCTAACCCAAGTGGTTACTACCCGAGAATGTTCCCTGTGAGCATTTGCTTTGGAGATGTACGCTATTTCCAAGGACATATCTGTGTCATCTTTGTTTAATATTTCATGCTCCTTACCATAAATTTTAACTTTTTTGGTATTCGTTTTAAGTGAAACCCATTACTATATTTAATATAATTAGATATGAGGTATTTATTCAGCAAAAGTAATCAGTTATCTTGTAGGCTATTTTGCTTAGTAACCTGTGAATTTATTTTTGATGTTTTTAAGAACTAAGGTAGAAATGGTAGATTTCTTCATTTTCTTTAAAATAGGAACTTTTGCATTTTGTGCAAGTTTGTACATCGTCTAATTATACATGAAACTAAGTAATATCACCTGTAAAACAGATGGCAGAAGCTTTTACTCCATTTAGGAATAGATTCAGGAGTATCTGTGTAATTTTCTTAGATTAGAAATGGATATAATAGTCAAAGTAATTTCCTTTTTTATTGATTTAATCAGATACTTTTTTTCATCCAAGACTTTAAACTTCACTTAATTTATAATCAACTATTAACTCTGTAGGAACTTAGCTGGACTTTAGGGAAACAGGAAAGAACAAGACCAGTTATTCTTGTCTAAAACAGGTAGAAAATCTGGGACATAACTAATTTTTGTACAGTGTGAAAAAGTGGGAATAATCTTATTCTTTAGAATTTAGGTTCAGGGAAATTGTACCTTAGTTAAGACTTAATGCTGTGAAAGTGCTGCACTCAATATGCCAACAAATTTGGAAACCTCAGCAGTGGCCACAGGACTGGAAAAGGTCAGTTTTCATCCCAATCCCTAAGAAAGGCAATGCCAAAGAATGTTCAAACTACCATACAATTGCACTCATCTCACAAGCTAGTAAAGTAATGCTCAAAATTCTCCAAGCCAGGCTTCAGCAATACGTGAACTGTGAACTTCCAGATGTTCAAGCCAGATTGAGAAAAGGCAGAGGAACCAGAGATCAAATTGCCANTCTAGTCAGACTATGGTTTTTGCAGTAGTCATATATGGATGTGAGAGTTGGTCTATAAAGAAAGCTAAGCACCAAAGAATTGAACTGTGGTGTTGGAGAAAACTCTTGAGAGTCCCTTGGACTGCAAGGAGGTCCAACCAGTCCATCCTAAAGGATGGGAGCAGGAGGAGAAGGGACTGACAGAGGATTAATTGGTTGGATGACATCACCAACATGATGGACATGAGTCTGGGTAAACTCCAGGAGGTGGTGATGGACAGGGAGGCCTGATGTGCTGCCGTCCATGGGGTCACAAAGAGTCAAACACAACTGAGTGACTGAACTGAACTGAACTGAGTATGACTTAATCGATAAGGAAGTTTGTACTGTTTATTAAATAGTTTAAATTATTTTTCTTCATGGTTGTTCATAGTCTGATAGATTTGGTGGATATGAAGAATATGCCATTGGAAAGAAAAAGGGTTGGATGTCAGTGAACTGACAAATCGGGTTAACAAAAAAGGGAAAGACTGTCAGAGAATAAATGAACACCAGCACATTACATCCACATCCGTCACCTACAGAAGACATTGCCTGGTCTTGCTGGCCTGAGTTGGCAGGATTCGGGCAGAGTTTCCACTGCTGTTTAATCCATCAAAGGGAAGAAAATCTGCTTCACTGTCATAGTTTGTGTGTCAGCTTTTTAAAAGGAAGCCAGCAGCTTGTGAAAAAGGTGTTATCTGAGTTTTATAGATGAAGAAGTTCTACAGGTTATGGGGCAATTAAATCATACAGTACAATCATTGCTAATACGTAATGCTGAGGAAATCAAGGTTCCGAAATCAAAGTCCAAGTTCTTTCCCCAGTATCTGGCTTACTGAGGCTTTATTTACTAAACACATAAAATAGCATTCCTTTTTCTAGTTAGCAGAGATCTCTTGCTCCTGCAGACTTGTGGGTTAGCTTGACATGTCCACCTTAGACCTCTTCTTGAAGTCTTTTTATTTCACGTTACTGCTTACTGCTCCTTGACGGCAGAAACCATCTGGACTGCGGCATTGGGCTGGGTGTACTGTAGAGGTCCTGGCCGAACAAATGCATTCTCCTGAGGGCTGGACAGACATTTAAAAGGCAAAGACAGACCAAACTGCCGAACAGTGGCTGAGTTCTCTAGGTATGTTAGGCTTCTAACAAACTCTGTGAATACAGAAAAAAAAAAATCATTTCAGAGATTGTTGATGTATTCTATCACCTATTAATGTGATAGCAGTATATTCTGTCATCCTAATGAGAAAGGTTATATTTCATTTTAAAGAGCAGAACAGAAAAGTAAGTAGGGAGACCATTTTAATGACTAGTATTTCTCTTTAGTTTGTGGTTGTGCCGGGTCTCTTTCTCCAGCGGTGGCGAGCGGGGCCTGATCCTCCTCGCAGTGTGCGGGCTGCTCACTGCTGGGGCGTCTCTTGTTGCCCAGCGCAGGCTGGAGGTGCACCACCAGCTTTGTTCGCTGCAGCGCACAGGCTCAGTAGCTGGAGCTCCCAGGCTCCGGAGCACAGGGGTAGCGGTTGTGGGGCACAGGCTCAGTTGCTCCGTGGCATGTGGCATCTCCCCGGACCAGGGATCAAACCCGTGGCCCCTGCATTGGCAGGGGGATTCTTACCCTCTCTAACACTGGGGAAATCCTAGGAAGAATTTTTGGTCATATAAAGGTATTTGAGAAACCATGTTAAAAAACAGACTACTTTCTCCAAAGCACAGGAGATAGCCTTATGTGGAACACTGGGCCAGGAAGCAGGAAATGGAGGTCTGTGCTGTGCCTTGTATTGTGACCTTAAGCTTCCATTCCCAAGAGGGAGAAGCCTGGTTCTCATGTTCTATAAATCTCGAAGGCTAATGTCTACCTTCCTTTTCCACTCTTTCTTAGGTTTTCAGCCTGGATTACCATGCACTTGTCTCACATCCTGTATGTTATTAGAAATTCATGTGAGCATTTTGCACAACCCAACCCAAAGGGGTTTCGTTAATATTATACTTTTAGTATAAGAATCCTATAGTATATTGTTTACTTAAAAAGTACATGAAGATTGTGAAACTATGCGTTTTTATATCGAACCCCGATTTAGCTAGCTTTAGTGATAAATATGCTCTGAAGTGAAACTGATTACTGCATAAGACTTGTGTCTTTTAAGGAACTTAAAGACTTATATCTTAAATTATTTTAAAATGAAAGCTCCAAAAGCCTGAATCTATTTTTAACATGTGTATTATAATCTTAAATTGTTTGCTTTAATGCAGTATTTTATAAGTATTAACATAAGAACTTGGAAACACAGATTGTATGTACTCATGTAGAAATAGAATTATGAACGTAAGATTTAAAATATTTAATGTGTAAAGTTACTTCAGAAACTGAATCTTATCCCTTAAGGATTTTGGCCGCTGTTTGTATACTGCTATGAGAAAGTACTATGAAAAAAAGCTTGGCAGCTGGAGGACAGAATGTTAACCCTTTTTAGAATGGTGTTACAGCAGACACACAGAGCTGTCACATTTGTCAGGGCAAAGGTGGTTAGGATCCTATTTTAGGTTACAGTTTAGAAAGTTAAATACACCAACTTATTTTTTCAGTCTTGAAATTATTCATATATAAATATTTCTTTTATTAAATGGATAATTATGTTGGGAGAAACAAGAAGCAAAGAGAAAGCGTTCTTCCTTGGTTTGATTTTCAGTGAATCCATAAGTGGGTTTTATGACCTTTGGTGCCTGGGAACTAAGTGTTGTGGTTGTTGAGTCACTCAGTTGTGTTTGATGTTCTGCAACCCCATGGATTGCAGCACACTGGGCTTCCCTGTCCTTCACTATCTCTGGGAGTTTGCTCAAACTCATGTCCATGATGATGGACATGAGTCGATGATGTCATCCAGCATCTGTTGCCCTCTTTTCCTCTTACTGTCAATCTTTCCCAGCATCAGGGTCTTTTCCAGTGAGTCTGCTCTTTGCATCAGGTGGGCAAAGTATTGGACCTTCAGCTTCAGCATCAGTCCTTCCAGTGAATATTCAGGGTTGATTTCCTTTAAGATTGGCTGGTTGGATCTCTTTGCTGTCCAAGTGATTCTCAAGAGTCTTCTCCAGCACCACAGTTCGAAAGCATCAGTTCTTTGGCAGTCAGTTTCTTTATGGTCCAGCTCTCACATCAGTAATGACTACTGGAAAAACCATAGCTTTGACTATATGGCACTTTGTTGGCAAAGTAATGTCTCTGCTTTTTAATATACTGTCTAAGTTCATCATAACTTTTCTTCCAAGGAGCAAGCATCTTTTAATTTCATGGCTGCAGTCTGCCCACAGTGATTTTGGAGCCCAAGAAAATAAAAGTCAGCCACTGTTTCCATTGTTTCTCCATCTATTTGCCATGAAGTGATGGGACCAGATGTCATGATCTTAGGTTTTTGAATGTTGAGTTTTAAGTCAGCTTTTCACTCTCCTCTTTAACCTTCATCAAGAGGCTCTTCAGTTCCTCTTCACTTTCTGCCATTAAGGTGGTATCATCTGCATATCTGAGGTTATTGATATTTTTCCCAGCAATCTTGATTCCAGCTTGTGCTTCATCCAGCCTGACATTTCACATGATGTACTTTGCATATAAGTTAAATAAGCAGTGTGACAGGATACAGCCTTGATTTACTCCTTTCCTGATTTGAAACCAGTCTATTGTTTCATGTCTGACTCTTGCTTCTTGACCTACATACAGATTTCTCAGGAGGCAGGTAGTGTGGTCTGGTATTCCAATCTCTTTAAGAATTTTCCAGTTTGTTGTGATCCACACAGTCAAAGGCTTTAGTGTAGTCTATGAAGCAGAAGTAGATGTTCTTTGGAATTCCCTTGCATTTTCTATGATCCAGCAAATGTTGGCAATTTGATCTCTGGTTCCTCTGCCTTTTCTAAATACAGCTTATACATCTGGAAGTTCTCATTTCACGTACTATTGAAGCCTAGCTTGAAGGATTTTGAGCATTACTTTGATAGCACATGAAGTGAGTGCAATTGTGTGATAGTTTGAACATTCTTTAGCATTGCCCTTCTTTGGGATTGGAATGAAAACTTGACCTTTTCCAGTCCTGTGGCCACTGCTGAGGTTTTCCAAATTTGCTGGCATATTGAGCACAGCACTTTCACAGCATCATCTTTTAATATTTGAAATAGCCTAGCTGGAATTCCATCACCCCCACTGTCTTTGTTCATAGTAAGGCCCACTTGACTTCACACTCCAGGATGTCTGCTTCTAGGTGACTGGTCACACCATGGTGGTTATCGGGGTCATTGAGACGTTTTTTGTACAGTTCTGTGTATTCTTGCCAGCTCTTCTTAATCTATTCTGCTTCTCCTGAGTCCATACTGTTTCTGTTTCTTGATTGTGCCCATCTTTGCGTGAAATGTTCCCTTCATGTGTACAGTGTCCAAGGCCAGGCTCCCTGGGTGTGGAACACTGGACATCCACAGAGCCACCATAGCTGAGGAAGTATTTTAGAGCCTCTCACTATCATTTTTATCATTTATCTCACTATCTTTTTATAATTTATCACTATCACTGTCAATTCTAAGGCCCACATTTTCTCACATTTTAACATTTCTAAAATAGGAGTATGTCTTACTAACAGTGACTTCTTAGCATTCTGTCATGATAAGTTGGAAGCTTTGATGGGATTTTAGAATAATTGAAATACATTTGTGTACCCTGCTTGATGATTGCTAACTCCAGTTATGTTTTGTAGGTATTTAGATAATACTGGGACTTGAAGTTTAAGTAGTTGATGTGTCCTCTCAGTGGTTAAGTATGAGAAAGTAAAAAGTTTAAAGATTTTTATTTGAAAGTTTCCTGAGCAACAAGTTCTCACGAATAAAAGGCTAAAAAAAAAAAAAAAAAAAAAAAAAACCTGTTTTTAAGGAAGGAAGAAAAAGAAAGCCTGTGCAAACCTGTCGTTTGGAATTGTTTCATGGAATATTTGAAAATGACGCCCGCGCTCATCTGGTGCGTGAGTGATTGGGGAGTGATTCTCTGGCAGGAGTTGAGCATCATATGGGCAATAGGGTACAGACAGGAGCTTGGGTGTCAAAGGAAGTTGGGTGCACAAAGTGACAGTGAAAACTTTTCCGTAACATTTTTAAACCTTACTTTTCTCATAAAATTATAGCACCACTTAACACTTAATTTAAAAATAAGCTGATATGAGAAATGAATATCTTTATCATTGGTTTGCTGTACAGTATTAAATTCTTCTTTGGAAAATTTTACTTAATCCAACATTTATTGGTTTGGGGTGTCTACTGTGTGCAAGGAAGAGGAGTATGAAAACTGCGGTAGCTTACGTTCACCTGCAGTGTACACATCCAAGAGAGATACAGTCAAACCCGTCCAGTGATTCTAATACCTGTCTCAAGTAAGAAGGAGCAAACTGACATGGATGCCACAATTTGTGTTCATGTAAGAAGGGAAGAGCTGCTCATTTACATTTTTGAAAAGAAATGTTGCATGGTCTCTGTCATTTGATATTATATTGCTATTTTTTATTTTTTACTATTAAAATGAAGAGCACCCACTGTTACAATTATAGAAAAATGTCTTTAGCTTTTGTTTTTTCATAAGGTGCTTCATCGGCACTTGCTGGAATAATTTTCCCACAACCTCCTCCACACTATCCTGCCCTTTTAGCCTAGTTAATTCCTGTTCACCTTTTAAATTTCAGTTCAGGGTCACCTCCTCAGGAGAGCATTCGAGAATTGCCCACATTATACTCCCTGGAGCTCTAGTACTGTGTATCACAGTTTGAAATTGTGTATCTATGTTTTTGACTCGTTTTTCCCCCATTAGATTCCATGAGGGTAGGGACCACCTGTAATGTTTCCTCACTATTTCATTTCCCAAGACCTAAAACAGTTCCTGAGAATTTTTGTGCCAAATAAATATTTAACTTGATAGTTTCATTACATGGTATCATTAATGTATGGAAGTAAATTGGAATTTTGAGACCAGGTGATTTGAAGAGTTTGCAGACTTAAAAAAAAAGCACAATATGAGAATTATGAGTTGTTTTATTTGGGGGCAAAATAAAGACCATAGCCTGGGAGATAGCAGTTCAGATACCCCTGAGAAACTGCTTCAAAGAGATGGGAGGAAGGCCAGTATATATGTGATTTTGGTGAAGGGGGAGTACATGAATCAAGCACAGGTTTTTGTGAAGAAGGTATCTGCTGGTCGTGTGAAGGTGTCCGCTGGTGTAGTGAGGGTGTCCACTGGTGTAGTGAGGGTGTCCGCTGGGCATGTGAAGGTGTCTGCTGGGCATGTGAAGGTGTCTGCTGGTCTGGGGACGGTGTCTGCTGGTCTGGGGACGGTGTCTGCTAGTCTAGGGGCGGTGTCTGCTGGTCTAGGGACGGTGCCTGCTGGCCATGTGGAGGTGTCCGCTGGTCTAGTGAGGGTGTCCGCTGGTCACGTGACGGTGTCTGCTGGTCACATGATGGTGTCTGCTGGTCTAGTGAGGGTCTCTGCTGGTCTAGTGAAGGTGTCTGATGGTCACGTGACGGTGTCCGCTGGTCTAGTGAGGGTGTCTGCTGGTTATGTGACGGTGTCTGCTGGTCATGTGAGGGTGTCTGCTGGTCATGTGAGGGTGTCTGCTGATCTAGGAATGGTGTCTGCTGGTCTAGTGTGGTCTAGTGGGGGTGTCTGCTGGTCATGTGAAAGTGTCTGCTGGTCTAGGAATGGTGTCTGCTGGTCTAGTGTGGTCTAGTGGGGGTGTCTGCTGGTCATGTGAAAGTGTCTGCTGGTCTAGTGAGGGTGTCCGCTGGTCTAGTGAGGGTTCTTCTGGTCTAGGGAAGATGTCCGCTGGTTATATGAAGGTGTCTGCTGGTCATGTGAAGGTGTCTGCTGGTCTAGGGAAGGTGTCTCCTGGTCTATGGAGGGTGTCTGCTGGTCTAGGGAGGGTGTCTGCTAGTCTAGGGAGGGTGTCTGCTGGTCATGTGAACATGTCTGCTGGTCTAGGGAGGGTGTCTTCTAGTCTAGTGAGGCTGTCTGCTAGTCATGTGGAGCAGTTGTCACCAAAAGAATTTTAGTGCTCTTCTAGATACAGGAGATATAAGAATTGAGCTCATGGCTCCAGAAAATACCTATCTGAAGACCTGTTCTACTGGCTTTTCCCAAAGCTAGAGCACCTCCTTTCTGCTCTCCACCCTGGACTCCTTTCCAGGGGTGTTGAAGTCAGCAGCCACAACAGCACAATTTAATTCTTGTAGAGGTTGATGGCAGGTGCCATTTTGAGGTGACAAGAATTTCTATGCTCAAACACTTACTGAGCACCTATTTTATATAGAAATGCTGCACAAGTTCCAAGGAAATTTAAGAAGGAGCTGACAATCGAGGAGCCAAATTGTGCCAACTAGGATAACACCTGCTTAATTCATAAGGTTAGCTTAGATTTCACTTTATTCTCCCTCCAGCGTTTCTTTTCATATCATCTCACTATAAAGTGAAGATGTGTGTGTGTGTGTGTGTGTGTGTGTGTGTGTNGCACAAGTTCCAAGGAAATTTAAGAAGGAGCTGACAATCGAGGAGCCAAATTGTGCCAACTAGGATAACACCTGCTTAAAAAATTTCATAAGGTTAGCTTAGATTTCACTTTATTCTCCCTCCAGCGTTTCTTTTCATATCATCTCACTATAAAGTGAAGATGTGTGTGTGTGTGTGTGTCTGTGTGTGTCTGTGTGTCTGTGTGTCTGTGTATGGGGGGGGCGGAGGATAAATGAGACATGTTAAAAAGAGAAGATTAAAATCTTTAAAATGTTATTCATTGGGAAAATAAGAGCATGTTTGATGTTGTTGAACAATATGTCTGCAAAATACAGAAAGAAAACAGAAGAGCCACATGGTGTGGTAAAACAGAAGAGCCATGATAATAAACTCTCGTGAATGTAGATATCATGGAATTCATCTACTGCAGAGTTCACTCTTCTTAATCCAGAACTGAACTTCTGGAGGTAAATTGACATATGTCATAGTCTTTAACAATCCCTTGTCATGCGATTTAAATTTCTTTTTGTTTGCTACATTCCATACTGTCTTCTTTTCCATAGTTTAAAAAGTTTTTAAAAACTTCAAACTTACAATTTCATCTACATTTCTCATTTTCCTATAGAAAGAAGATAGACTATTAGCTCATATTTATGTTTTCATTACTTATTNGGGAAACAAGTACTCCCAAAAGGGAATACTTACAGATGCCTGTTCTGGTGCCCTTGCTCTGCCCAAGGCTAACCCTGTTAGGAGACTTTTCTTTCTCCAGCATGTGGCATGAGTTGTTCCCTGATTTTGAACAGATTATGAACAACCGCCAGATGACCGTCATGGTTGGTGACCGAGATGAAGACTTTCATATCTCCATGAAGGCTTTGAAGAACAGTGAGGGAGCCTGAGGACAGCAAGGTGCGGGAGCTGGGCAGGTGAGTAGAGGTTGGGGGATCCTATGACCCGCCTCCATGTGTTTGTCATGAGCCTTTGAAAAGGAAAATCAGAAGATGCTGGTGCCTTCCTGGCAGGCAAGATGCAGACCCTAGAAACTTGTGCACCTTCACCTTTTCCATCTTCCCAGNTGGGCAGGTGAGTAGAGGTTGGGGGATCCTATGACCCGCCTCCATGTGTTTGTCATGAGCCTTTGAAAAGGAAAATCAGAAGATGCTGATGCCTTCCTGGCAGGCAAGATGCAGACCCTAGAAACTTGTGCACCTTCACCTTTTCCATCTTCCCAGTCCTGACAGGTACCAGAACGAGGCCATCCCCAGGTCCGCTGCAAGCTGGTATTTTCCTTTCAGGAAAACCCGTGCTTCAGGAACAGAGATCTATAAGGAATAACACTTTGGCATCACTGGTGTGACCTGGCGCCCAGGGCAATGTGGGTGTGTGAGAGAGGGAGTCGAATGCACCACCTACCTGAACCTTTGCTGTCTCCCCTGTCCTCCTTCAGGATATAGGGTGTGTACCTCCTCTCTGGTTCACTGCTTCTGTGAGGATGGAAGGGGAGCTTCCAATCAAGCCAGACACTAGCAGCGTGAACGTCCTCAACTGGTCATTGGACCACAACTCCTCAGGATGTAACAGGATTGCTGAGGTGGGGTCCATCTGGGCCTCCCCAGAATGGACGATTGGTTTGGGGTTCTTGGCTGCCCATGG